>JAVKPL010009075.1:0-36238 GCA_032173675.1 Gastrolobium villosum | reverse complement strand
TTTTTGCAATTCCAAGACATTTTTTGAGCAAATAATCAAGTCCTACACTCACAGCTAACCTCAGATTCGTATAAAAATTCAAGTTTTTGCTTACCCCAAGAGTCTTTTCAGGGTCATCTATGGCCTTCTTAGCGGCCTCTGCTGTCTTGTACGTAACAAAGCCAAAACCACTACAATTGGAAATAAAACAATAATAATACAGGTTACAGGGAAAACCAGGTAAAAAGATTACTATAAAAAATTAAAGACAATAAAATATTGTATCCAAATAAATCATGTTGCTACTTTTACCGTGATTCATTTGTATCCTTGTCATATGCAACTGAACCTTCCTCTATTTCACCATGCCTTGCAAAATAGTTAAGCAGCACTTCACTTGAGACTTCTGGTGATAAGCTTCCAATATAAAGCTTCCTCAGGGCAAGATCAGGAGTACTACTTGTTCCACTTAGGCCGTCACAAGCAAGATTACAGACAGCCAACCTTCCCTGAAAGGAAAAAAAACCCTAAAATCAATTTCGGGAATGGAGCACTGATGGCTACAAACAGTCACACAAATTACAGGCTAAAAACAAAAAATACTTACACACAACTAAACTACAACAGTATTAAGAAAATGCAAATCACAAATAAGCAGCCAGTGTTTTATTGGTTATCCACCTTAGGTTCAAAAAATGTCACTTTACTAAATTTCTTTCTAAATTACAAATTCCTGTTTATACACATTGCAACAAAATGGGTTAAAGCTTACATCGATTAGCTTGCTAGTTGCTTTCAATGCACGCTGAGTTGATTCCATATTTTTGTAAGTGATAAATCCATAGCCACGGGATTTTCCTGTTGTTTTATCATAGATCACAGCCCCTTCCTCAATTTCTCCATACTCTTCAAATGCCTGGAAAAAAAAAAAAAGAACAATTCTAAGAAGCAATGTATATAACGCAGGCTCAATACTAGAGATCAGAGACAAGGTACAGGGTTAAAAATAGAGGGATATGGAAACTGGCATTCCATATACAAATCATGTTGGGCACATTCCATGTGACATGAAACAATCACATGCATGACACACTATACACAATCATCAATGCACTCACAGCACGCAAAGTTTCTGAAGTGGTATTCCAGGCCAAGCCACGAACAAAAAGCTTTCGATGAACAGGATCAGCACTTGCAATACTTTTTATTTCTTCTGCAATTGAAGGATATTGGGACCCTCTTTATGCCTCAACATGCAAACAAACACACATGCACACGGTCAATCACACAGCATACAAGTGGGAAACACTTTTATGACCCTCTTTCAGTGAATACAAGCACACAAAGCAAGCAGAAGGTACTAACAAGTCAATGATGACAAATGCACATAGTATTTATGCATAAAAACTCCAAATTACTGGTGCTGGGTGTGGCACAGCCATGATATAGGCTTAATGCAAATTGAGAAGGGGGGAAAATGAGATATATTACAGAATCTCAATTGTTGACAGAAAAAGGGGTGTAAGAATATTCCCAAGATCATGCCAATGGTGATACAGTGAAAGATGCTAATTCATTAAGATTGTGAAACTTCTTCAAAAATATAAAATAGGGACACATGAGAGATGATGCTAGTCTAAATTATTTAATCATACATGGATGGTCAACATTAGGTTTAAGTAAAACCAAACTTTGATGATCCATGTAAAATTGAAACTATATATATATATATTTATGATCAGGATCATTGTACACCCGTATAAGTCTTACACCATATATCAAATCGTTGATTTCCGTATATCCAATGGTTATAATTTAGGAAAGCATACGAATCAATAAATATTAATTTATCATTAATTACATTGCAAATATCAACAGATGATTTCGGTCCATCGGTCCATCAATGGTTGAGATATGGTGTAAGACTTGTTAGTGTAAAAAGAACTTGACCCATATATATATATATATATATATATATATATATATATATATATATATATATATTAGGATATTCTTACACTGGTAAGAGAGTTAGAAGTCTTACACTCAATCTTGATCATTGATCCCCTTGTATATTGATCCCCTCGTATCCAATTGATCATTGATCCCCTTGTGTATTGATCCCCCGTGTCCAATGGCTCAAGTTACTAAAAAATTAGAGCCCGGGATCAACGGACAAGATTGGGACAAGATTGAGAGTTACACTGGTTTATATATATATATATATATATATATATATATATATATATATATATATGGGGTTGTGCGTGTGTGTACTAGACATATCTTAAAAATTAAGATATTGGAACTCCGAAATGGCACTAGTACAAGGTATCCAGTTCCACAAGTGCCAGTTCAAAATGCATTCTCCACTTAAATTCATAACGAATTATATTTAAAAATTAAATAAAATAAATAAAGCATCATATTGCTTTCTCTGTCCTCGGTCCCCTTATCTATGTTTTTACCCTTCAAAAGAAAAAGGACGAAAAATAATTGGAACACTAATAACTGAAACTGAAACCGAGATGGCAAAAGCATGACGAAATTGCAAAGAAAGAATGATAAAAAAGAAGAAGGAAGTGAAATAGAGAATTTTGAAATTGAAACGCACAGTTTCGCGAGAAGATCGACGAGCTGGGGTTTAGCAAGAGGTTCAATGAGAAAGCGCATCTCTTCCTTGGAAGCAAAATCAGCGTTTTCTGCCTCAGCCTCAGCCTCTGCGTCCTCTAGCTTCCTCTTCTTCAAATCCTCCATTTCTTCTTTTCACTTCACAAACGCACGCTGGCTTCCTCTTTCACGAATTCACCGAACTCTATGTATTAGGTTTATAATTATTGGGCTATGGATTCAAGGCCCATTTTCTGCCCTGGCTCATCGTAAATATATTCCTAAATTCTTTTTTTACTGTTATCATGGCCCATTAGTTAAATGATACTTTTTTGACACCAAAATAATTTAAAAGTTATTAATTATTTTAATTAGATTAATGAATTAAAAATTAAAAATTGAAGATTAATTTAATGTCATTAATCTTTTGAAAAATCAGAATTAATATTTCAAAAATCTTTTAAGAAGCCAACCAGATATGAGCCCCATGGCTCCGGATGGGTTTAAACAAGTTAGATATTTTTTGGCCCATTACTAAAGTAAGCCCACCTAACATTGAATAAAATTGACTGGTCTTGAGACCTTGAATTGATACTTGATCAAGTGCAAAAACAATGCAAGAGTGGGAATAGTGACCATTGTGCCACTGTTCCCGTTCTTTATTACCGAAATGCCACGCGACCGGACTTATTTCCCAAACTGCCACGCAGGGTAGTTCGCCCCCGTCAGCAGCGACCTCGGTGGGCTGATGTGTCAGCGAAAAGGTGGTGCAGGAGTTCGCTGACGTCAGCAGCGAACTACACAGCATTTAATGCTGCAGCTGCCGCGCCACGTGTCGAACATGCACAGAGTTCGCGTCCTACGTAAGCGAACTCTGTGCAACGGCTAGTCAGCCACGTGGCTGACATGCACAAAGGTCGCGTCCGACGTGGGCGACCTTTGTGCAACGGACACATCCCCTCCCCCCCTATATAAACACCCCCCCCCCCCCCCCCCACCATCCCTCTCCCCACATCCTCAGCCACTCCTTCTCTCTCTCTTACTCTCTTGATTTTTCTTCTTCCTTCTCCCTCACTTACTCTCACTCTTCCTCTCTCTTTTATTTTCATTTGAGGTTAGTAATGCATTTAATTAAATGTTGTTTATTTTGTTATTGTTATTTAATTGCTTTAATTTATATTATATTTAGCATAATACATTAAGTTAGATGACATATTAATTGTTATGTTATTTCAATTAGTTTAATATTTATACTTTATTAATATGATTTAGGGTTTAGAAATATTTGTAGAATTAATTTTATCACACATTAGGTTAGATGACATTTTATTTATTTTATTATTTAAATTTGTCTAATATTAGTAGTTTAGTAATTGCATATAAAAATAATGTTAGTTTTTAATTATGTTATATTACTTTAATTAGTTTAATATTTGTACCTTAGTAATTACATTTTAATGGTAGTAGTTAAATAAAATTTAGTTTAATTAATAATGTAATAAATTATTTTTTATGCATTATTTATTAATATGATTTAGGGTTTAGGAATATTTGTAGGATTAATTTTATCACACATTAGGTTAGATGACATTTTATTTATTTTATTATTTAAATTTGTCTAATATTAGTAGTTTAGTAATTGCATAAAAAATAATGTTAGTTTTTAATTATGTTATATTACTTTAATTATTTTAATATTTGTACTTTAGTAATTACATTTTAATGGTAGTAGTTAAATAAAATTTAGTTTAATTAATAATGTAATAAATTATTTTTTATGCATTATTTATTAATATGATTTAGGGTTTAGGAATATTTGTAGGATTAATTTTATCACACATTAGGTTAGATGACATTTTATTTATTTTATTATTTAAATTTGTCTAATATTAGTAGTTTAGTAATTGCATAAAAAATAATGTTAGTTTTTAATTATGTTATATTAGTTTAATTAGAGGAATATTTGTACCTTAGTAATTACATTTTAATGGTAGTAGTTAAATAAAATTTAGTTTAATTAATAATGTAATAAATTATTTTTTATGCATTATTTATTAATATGATTTAGGGTTTAGGAATATTTGTAGGATTAATTTTATCACACATTAGGTTAGATGACATTTTATTTATTTTATTATTTAAATTTGTCTAATATTAGTAGTTTAGTAATTGCATAAAAAATAATGTTAGTTTTTAATTATGTTATATTACTTTAATTAGAGGAATATTTGTACCTTAGTAATTACATTTTAATGGTAGTAGTTAAATAAAATTTAGTTTAATTAATAATGTAATAAATTATTTTTTATGCATTATTTATTAATATGATTTAGGGTTTAGGAATATTTGTAGGATTAATTTTATCACACATTAGGTTAGATGACATTTTATTTATTTTATTATTTAAATTTGTCTAATATTAGTAGTTTAGTAATTGCATAAAAAATAATGTTAGTTTTTAATTATGTTATATTACTTTAATTAGAGGAATATTTGTACCTTAGTAATTACATTTTAATGGTAGTAGTTAAATAAAATTTAGTTTAATTAATAATGTAATAAATTATTTTTTATGCATTATTTATTAATATGATTTAGGGTTTAGGAATATTTGTAGGATTAATTTTATCACACATTAGGTTAGATGACATTTTATTTATTTTATTATTTAAATTTGTCTAATATTAGTAGTTTAGTAATTGCATAAAAAATAATGTTAGTTTTTAATTATGTTATATTACTTTAATTAGTTTAATATTTTAATAATGACATGAAACTTGAATTTTTTATTTTGTAGTATGTAATATTTAATTCATTATGGATTATGGAATAATTAATTAAACTTGATAATTTAAATATTTTTTTAATAATTTTTCTATTTATTAATTGTAAATAGATTCATGGAGCAACCACAGCCGCAGCAGACGACAGCCATTCAACCTGGTCCATTGGTGCCGTCGCTGCTGACGTTACAGGAAAAACACATATCAACGCATGTATGGAACCAATCTGGTGATGAAAATGCAGATGATCGTGTCCTAAACGTTAGACACGGTGGTACGTGGGACCATCTGAATATACCTGAGGAGATTCATCCTTATCTTCAGCAAGCAGGATTTTATCAGCTTGCGCGTATGCGCAACCAGGAGGTTAGTGATACGTACAGTAGATAATAAAAATACATACATCTTGTATAGTTAATAAATTGTGATAAAATGTAATATACCTTTGTATTTTCAGCTTGATCACCCACTTATTTCGGCCCTTGTGGAGAGATGGCGTCCTGAGACGCGCACATTCCACATGAGCATGGGCGAGGTTACAATTACTTTAGAGGATGTCCATCATCTCCTTGGATTGCCAACAGATGGAGAGGTCGTCTCTGGCCGCGTCGGAGGTCATCCATATCCGCAGATGGTTACAGATTTATTGGGCGTGACGCCCCATCGTCAGCGCGACTTGTATAAGAACCAACTTTCGCTGATATTTTTGAAGGAGCAGTATTTAAACTGGGAGCAATGGTCTAACGATGAAGTTAGCCGCATGAGATACACTCGTGCATTGATATTGCGCATCATCGGTGGTTGCCTTTTCACGGAGACTGCATCTAGCTTCGTGCATGCGCGATATCTCCTATTCTTGGATGATTTTCATAGGACGGGGACGTATTCCTGGGGTTCCGCTGTCTTGGCAACTTTGTACAGGGAGCTGTGCAAGGCTACTGACCCAGGACGATCGGACATGGGGGGCTGTGCCCTGTTACTACAGTTGTGGGCATGGACACGTTTCCCTACTATCTCACCCGCACTCCCTCCGATCCCTAACCTGCCTGTTATTTTCGGCGCAAGGTATTTGTCATGTCAAAATTAAAAAAATTATTAAGATTTTGTTGCCTGTTTGATTAGTAGCTAAATAATGCGTTGTTATTTTGCAGGTTTAATAGCTTTACGTCGATACGACGTCGGTTTACACATATTAGACGCTATCGTCATCATATGGACGTCATGCCTATACGCAGTATACGGTGGTGTCCATACGACGGATACCCTGAACATCAGCCGTCGGAGGAGGAGTCACGCAGATGGTTAGCTGTATGCCCACTCATACATTACCAGGTTGTTGTCTACCAGCAGCCAGATAGAGTGCTGAGGCAATTTCATTATCAACAGCCAATACCCAACCATCCGTTCATGAGTTCGGAGCTGCTGACTATCACCCTGACTGGTAAAGGCGACGTAGACTGGCGGGAGCGACATGGACTATATATTGCGCAGTGGCATTCTAGACATGCCCTTGTTGTGCAGGGTCTAGTGCCCTTGGAGGGACACGGCCATCTATCCATCAACAGCACATATATGCAGTGGTATTTTCAGCATACACGTAGATGGATGATGCAGAGATCGGCCACTCGTGCGCATGTGGTATGTTAATTTTACATCGTTTCATCACTATTATGATAAATTTTATTTATATTTTCTTCAATAACATCATACTTTTAACATTATATTCACTGCGCAGAGTGATCGCATGGAGACAGTGCTGCACATGGCATCGGAAGAGGCGCAAGGTGCATTCTCCTACCGTCAGATCTACGACGAGACTCTCCAGATGATGTCTGCGTTCGACGAGTTTGGTAGACTGACAGAGCCTGGAGAGCATGCACCTCCTCCGGTCGTGGTGCAGACAGTGGAGCCGCCTCGACATCCCCGTGTTAGCCAGCGTGCGCGCCATGAGGGATTGCCACTTCATCATCAGTCTCCAGCTATTGCCGATAGGCCTGTGCTTGTGCAGTCTCTTCCACACCGTCCACCTGGCCAGTTTTACGCACCGGCGTACCCATCAGGTGGTCCTTCCCAGCCGTATTGGTGGCCTCCTGCAGGCGGTCCGTCTCAGCCTAATGTCCCTTCGTCGCAGTACGGGTACCCTTGGTTTTCAGCAATGTCGCACCCGTACCCTGCATATCAGCCACACTTCAGTCAGCCATCATATCCGCATGCTGAGCCATCTGCACATGAGCAGACCCAGTTTGCAGGACAGTCGAGTTCGCAGCCTCAGCCAGGCCTGGATGAGTTCACACAGGATTACATACCGACATTTGACTCTCCAGCCTCAGCGAACTCCACCTGTCTGTCAGCATTAAATGCTACCTAGTTCGCTGCTGACGCCAGCGAACTTGTCAACCACCAAATGGCTGACAAATCAGCCCACCAAGGTCGCTGCTGACGGGGGCGAACTACCCTGCGTGGCAGTTTGGAAAATAAGTCCGGTCGCGTGGCATTCCGGTAATAAAGAACGGGAACAGTGGCACAATGGTCACTGTTCCAAGAGCCGTTAAGTGTAAGTATCAAGCATCGTTCATGCGTCATCTTGTCTTCCACTTGCTTCCTGTCTATTTTGGCAAATATTCAGAAGCTACTTTGAATATCCAAATATCAAAGTCAGCAAATAAAAAAATACTGAATAAAGGACACATGCGCAGATTGCAAAAATAACAATCAGTATAACAACTATGACATACGGCATTGACAAATTGCACCGGCTAAACTAAGAAAATTATATGATAGTATTAAATACATACATACTTAGATATCCATAAGATATTTAGTAGATTGTAAAATTTGAGTATTCAAATTTCAAAATGATCAAAAAAAAAAAAAAAAGTTGAATAAATTACACATTGTATAATGCTTTGAATAAAAAAATGGCAATAAATTTCAGATATTGTCCTTCGTGATGGAAACCCAAAGGTCAAAAATATAGGTCGCACCAAATATTATAAATTTATATATCACACATCAGCTTTATTAACAGTTGTTTAAGGAAGAGGGTGTTGCTACTTTTACCATTAAAGCAGTTCATGATCCAACAACCTTCAAGGAAGAGGGTGTTGCTACTTTTTAACATTAAAGTAGTTGATGATCCAACAACCTTCAGAAGATTGATAAAACCCTTGAAAAAGTCTATATTACAGAGGATCAAGTTTTGAAGAAAATTCAAGGTTAGGGAGCGATAAATATTGTAGATATTTAAGATAAAAGTTTTATCTAGTTAGATTTTAGTAATGTAATATGAATGTTACTTTCACTTCCACAAATTAAGTAATTGGGAAACTTGAAATTCTGGACATGGGACTTCTAAATATGTGCCCAAGCTGCACTTGCTAGTTATTTCTTATTCTTGCAAAGTCCTCATTTCCCATTAAATAAAAAACCACGGAGTAGCAGTGTTTAGTGATGTTCTACAAACATATATGAGTAAAGCTATTATAATTTGAGGAGGGATATTCTTACTACCAAAATTTTCTACTACCAACTTACTACTTTCTAATCACCATTGAATCAAAGAGAGAGAATGTTAAAAAGTTTTTGAAAAAGAGAAAATGTTATCCAATGGTGAACTTTTTAACATTCTCTCTCTTTGATTCAATGGTGATTAGAAAGTAGTAAGTTGGTAGTAGAAAATTTTGGTAGTAAGAATATCCCTCCTCTTATAATTTTGTGGCATTTCTATTGAAGCCCTCATGTTATAATTTTACTTTCTTGCTTGAAAATTCTAAGTTCTGTTTTTTTTTTTAAAGAAAAAGGACGCCGGAGTATGGTAGAAACCTTGCCCTCCAATGTACCTGTTCAATGAGATTCAATGGCTGTGAATTCCTTTTCCTGCCCCACGCACACCGTGAGTTTAGTGCTGAATTTTGTGCCATTTCACACCTTGCAAATTTCACGGTAAGGACATGGCAAAGCAGGCAAGCAACGAATAGGCATTATTAATTTCAGTTACACATTCTTAAGCTGTGTTTAGAAATATAACATGGAAATTTATACATAAATACGTGCGTGGCACTTTTTCACAACTTTCCAAACAAATCCTAAACTAGGGTATCTAAGAATTCACTGATTGTGGTGTATTTCAGATGTGGATACAGTTCTGTACCATTCACACCAGAGGATGACTCAATATCAAAGTATGTGTGATCTCCTTTTATAAAAGCAGAATATATAAAAAACATCTCCAAGTTGGCAGGGAAAGCAGTTCCTGCAATGTCAAAAAATTACAGACGTTCATCAGAATTTTCCACTTGCATTTTCTTTATGGATGCATATATTTAGGAAGAGACTTCATATCTATCAGTCAGTTTCCCTTAAAAAAAAAAAAAATCTTAAACCCGACTAGCGAATGTGGGGTGGAAGAAATCTTTGTATGCAGCCTTATCCTTGTAGTCAATTTCCCTTATTGTATGATAAATTTTTCATGTCTCCTAAAGTCTTAATTGACAAGAAGCAACAACATAGTGAATGGATAGATATTTTGTTTACACTACTACTATGATACCTTTGATTTTCTTGAGCAACTCTTCTTCCGAGACATGCAATTTCTCAAGATTCTTCTTAATCTTAGTCTCCCACATCTCAACCAGCTCATTCAAAGAATAAACGTTTCCTGGGGGTCTCAAGTACAACACTTTATTTAACGTCCGGGGGTCATCAACTGCATTGATAGTAAAGGCTGCAACATCACTTTCCTTCATAAAGACAGCTGCAATGAAACCAATCATAAATAAGCACCAAGTAAAAGAATAAAAAAAAAACCCACTCCCCGTTAAACCCGACTAGCGAGTGTAGGGTGGAGGAAATCTTTGTACGTAGCCTTACCCCTTGCATAATTGCAAAGAGGCTGTTTCCTGGATTCGAACCCATGACCTTTCAGTCATGAAGGAACAGAACCCATGTAAAAGAATATCACTCAAATAACAATGGTCTTGATTAAGCAGACCTTCTGTATTCCCATCACCAAATATGGTGACCTTGTCCCTAGGAGGAGATTTTAAGCCTGGTTGAGCAAGAGAAGGAAGCAAAAGCCCCATAAAGAAATTGCAGGAAATGCAAGTATATGGAATGTCTTCAGCCTCCAATAGTCTCCTAATTTCAACTTTGGGTGCATAAATATTGTAGCCATCATCAAGTTCAGATACTTTAACTTTGGTAGGATCTGATCCAAATTCAGATGGGATGAACCTCTTAAGTGCACAACTAACAAGGTTTAGTGAACACATTTAACAATTCAATAATGCACGGAACAGATGCTTCACTAATACACACATGTATATTGAGAACTCTGGAAACATGTATCTTAATGAAAATAAAAAAGTAAGATTGCAATAGCTTTAGAAATTGCAGAACCTATCAATTATAGTCCCTAAGGCATAAACCATCATGCTTCCCAAAAACAAATTCCTGCAGAACATACATTTTTATTTCAATCAACAAGGCCTAAATATCAACATTTTAAAGGGTTCATGCTTCAGGAAAGCACAGCTGCTCAATAATCTAGTTTTGAGCACCATGGATTTTGGAGACCCTACAAGCTCATTCCCATTTGACATTTACCAAACTCACTTCTAATTTCTTCTCAATAATGAGTTTAACCCATAAGGCAAGAAATAAAAATAGATAAAACCACTCCCCATTAAACCCGACTAGTGGGTGAGCCGGAGGAAATCCTTCTAGGCAGCCTTACCCTTGCATAATTACAAAATGGCTGTTTCCTGGATTCGAATCCATGACCTTTCAGTCATCAAGGAACAATTTTACTGCTACTCCGGTTCGCGCCCTTTAAGAAATAAAAATAGATAAAAAAAAAATCTATGGCAAGAGGTTGATGGATGACCTTGATAGTGCCAGTTTGTTTGATAACTCGGATAAGAAGCTTTTGATAAAGAGTCTGTTTAGCTGAAACAGCACAAATTACAACATCTACTAACTTGACAGCCTCAACAATGCTGGCTTCGTCTTGGAGCGAACCCTGAGAGCATAAGAATTCAAACAAAAATTCAGAATAAGATCAAATCCAGAAAAAACTAAACAAAAAATGGCAAAATGAAAATGAGAGAGAGAGGTTGACTTTGAGAAGGGTAGCTCCAGCATGAGAGAGGGAGTGAAGCTTTTGGGCTTTGATTGGGTCAGAAAAGGCAGTGTCTCTAAAAAGAGCAAAAGTTGGGTGACAAAACTTGAGGCTTGCTTCCGCTAAATGATAACCCAGATTTCCCGTCGCCCCAATCACCAAAATTTTGCTCTTTTCCATCGTTTTCTTATTAATTTCCTTGAGATTTGACGAGTTCATTTTTAGTTTTAGTTTTTTTGTCAATGAATATAGATTGATCCTAAATCGAAGCGTCACATTGAATTCTCATGCAACATCATAAATCATATATATTTTAGTGAAAATATTTTTTCATATTGCATATAGAATTCATATCTCAGATTAGTGACCCTTCGATTTGCGTGTAAATTTTTTTTTTTTTTCTAATAATTATGGGGACCACCACTAGTTAAGTCACAACATGAGAATTGAATTCTTAATGTAACATGAGAAAATCAAATCCGTATATTATATATATATATATATATATATAATATAGATTGCTCGACCAAGTCATATCTTATTTCTTTTTCAAACCCCCGGTGAAATAAAGGTTTAATTAATTCTAAGTGCGTGATACGCTAGCCTAATGGATGACTTCAATGTTATTCTCAGGCTTAAAAGGCATAATTATATTTGGCATAGATTCATGTCTTCATTTTATTTATTTATTTATTTTTAGTATAAGATTCATGTCTTTATTATGCTAGCGAAGTATCACGTATAGATCACGTGAATTAATTTTTTTTATAATAATATTATTTTAATAATAAATTATGAATAGATAATAATTTGAAATCAATTTATGAATTTAGTGCATTGAATTACGTTCAAAATAAACATGATCATTTGAATCCAAATTAGACATAACAGAGTGCACCGTAGCCCAATTTATATGTAATTTAGGGGTGGTAATACAGGTCTTGACCCGCGGGTTGACCCGTAACATGACCCGTCAAAATGCGTGTCGTGTCAACCCGCGGGTCATTACGGGTCGTGTACGGGTTGTGTAAATGTGACCCGTTTTTTTCCGTGTCGGGTCACGTGTCAACCCGCACAGTGTAATTTTTTTAATTTTCAATTAAATATTTTATTATTTTATTATTTTAATTCATTTATATATTGATATATATAGTCATTGTTTAGTATAGAAAAGAATAGAAGGAACTAAAAATTTAAAAAAATAGAAGTTAATCTATTTTTATTTTTTTATTGTTTTTAATTTATTTATTTTTCAAAAAATCTCATTTTTTTTTAAAATTTTAAATTTTGCGGGTCGTGTCGTATTGACCCGTGACCCGCAGCGGGTCGTGTCAGGGTTCGTGTTTAGTGACCCGTTTACAAAACGGGTCGTGTCAAATAGTGTACGGGTCGAAAACGTGCCGTGTCGTGTCGTGTCGGGTTGATCCGTATTGCCACCCCTAATGTAATTCGCTTATGCACGTCTATGTTGCTTCGACATTGACATTGGACACGACACACCGACACCTTAATTCAAAATATATTATATTTTGACACGTTAGAACATGTTTTGATATTAAATATTTTGGCACGTTTTGATATTAAATAATATTTTTAATATATATAATATAATTTATATTTAATACATATAACAGCCTATAATAAGTCATATAAACTATTAAATATTCTAATTCCATAATATAAATATAAACAAAAATAATTTTTTGTACCTTATAAATTTTGTGCCAAATTTCATAACAAAATAATTGATTTATAATTTTTTTTTTATATTTAGTCAATAAGATAAAATTTAGACATAAAAAAATTGTTGAATGCGTGTCGAAACGTTAGTTACGTATCAGAAAAAATTGATTCTATATCAAAAAAATGTGTCAGAAAAATGTAGGGACATTGATTATGTGTCCCAAAATAGTAACGAGCATGTATCTAAACATATCGATATCGGAAACGTATTTTTTTGAAATTTTTACGCATTCGTGTTTGATGCGATCAACAGCCCGTACAACTTGAGAATATCCTAAGTCACCCGATGTTCGTTTTTTCTGCACAATGCTTGCTTGTTCAACTTTCCAATAGTAGTGAGAGGTTTCAATTAAATTGGTATGATTGAGAAGGGGTGGGGCCGGGAGTTGGTGGGTTTTAAGCGGAAATATTTATCGTACTACTGTTGTATTATTCATTCAGTATATTTATACACTAAAAAATAAGAAATAATTGTCATCTTGTATGAAAATGAGAGAAAAATATTTCTTTTATTCAAGTGTTACTTATTAAATTGCAGATGTACCTACTACATATGTATATAGAAGATGATCTCGTTTTAAGCAAGTGCCTACAAATTGTTTCCAGTTGGCCGTAGCCTTCGCCTTAGTACGAGGGTCAACTCTTTCGAAATCGAAACAACAAAAATCGGCAAAAAAAAAAAAAATAAATTAAAATAATGCATTTAAATCAAATAATTACGCATCTAATGTTATTTTTTAAATAATTACGGATCTATTGCACAATGTAACGCCTCAATTGGGGCGTCTCACCCTAAGGAGAAGACGCCCAAATGGGGCGTCTCTCATGAGGTGGTGACCCGTGTCACTTTAAAAAAAAAATATTAATTTAATTATAAAATTTCTGAAGGCCATAACTTTTAATTCGAGTATCCAAATCAGATAATTCTTTTTTTATTCCACATAACTTTTTGAGATTTACGAAATGAAATTTCATTTGATATATTTTATTTCTCACAAACATAATTTAAATTTAAATCACACATCAAATCTTGATTTATTTTTTGTATTAAATCACAAACGTAGAACTCAGAGGCTTCTAAGTTAAAAAATGTGACACGTGTAAACACGTGTCAAAACCTGACACGTTACCAACACATCTAAATTGGGTTTCAATCAAGAGGCAATCACACCTAATTTAGGTAATTTTATTTTTGAGAGATAAAATATATCAAATTGGGTGTCATTACGTAGATCTCGAAAAGTTATGTGAAATCAAAAAAAGAATTACCTGATTTGGATACTCGAGTTAAAAGTTATGGCTTTCGCAAGTTTTATAATTAAATTAATATTTTCTTTTTTAGAAAAAAGTGACACGTGTCACCACCTCATGAGAGACGCCCCATTTGGGCGTCTTCTCCTTAGGGTGAGACGCCTCAATTGAGGCGTCACATGTGACGCCCAAAAGGAGCGTCACATTGTGCAGTAGATCCGTAATTATTTGAAAAATAACATTAAATACGTAATTATTTAATTTAAATGCAATAATTAAATTTTTTTTGCCAACAAAAATCACCCATCGTCACATCGACCGTTTCAAAGCATGGGAATTTGGGAATCAACCTAATTTATTATTCTTTTGATAAAAAATTTCTTTAAACCTAAATTTAAATATAAAAAACGTCAGCTTTAGGTGGCATGTCCACGTAACAAGAAACATATAGGTGTTTCAATTATTTTCCATGTAATAATCCTAATATACCTATTCCTTCTATTGAGGAGCTGTAACTTAAATAAATAAAATAAAATTTCTCTCTCTTTCACATAAATAAGTCAGAAATACTTAATTTTCATTGACTTGAACTACTGAATTATACATAAACCACGAGTAGGGGTGTTAACGGGCCGAGCCGAGCTTTGATCTTAACGGGCCAAGCCTGTATTTAAACGTGTCTGACTGGCCTTAGCCTGTTACCTGTCACGAATATAATATTGGCCTGTGGCCTGGTTTATTTACAAAAAATAAAAGCCTATATGAAGCCTGTTAGCCTGTTAGCCTTTTAAAAAAAACACCATAATTCCACAAAAATTCAATGTATATCCAAATAGAATATACAATCAACAGCATTACAACACTAATAATTCCACAAAGATTCATAAATTCAATGTATACCCAAAAAACATAATATAGAACAGAATCATTCAAAAAATCTACTTAATCTATTAAACTAAAGTAGTACCAAATTCTGCAAATCCAAAAGAACAAAAAAACTACAAATTCTGCTTAAACAATTTAATATACTCATATCAACAATTTAATATATTGCGATGTTGTCTCCTCCTACATAAAAAACAAAAAACAAGTCAGATTGTTTTTGATATTCAATTATAATATCATAAGATATAAAACAATCTAAATTAATAAAATTAATACCTTCTGCTTTTTCTTTATGTCATACTTATTACGTAACCAATCTGCACTGCAAATTAATGCTTGAACTGTATTTTCTGTCAAACTTGCCCGATAAGCATCAATGACTCTTCCTCCAGCACTAAATGTTGATTCAGATGCGACTGTAGAGACTGGTATTGCTAATATATCTTTTGCCACATTTGATAAAGTCTTATACTTCATGCTATTGTTCTTCCACCATTCCAAGGCATCAAATGAAAGATGAGAACTATCCTCACTTATATAAACATCCTCTTCAAGATAACACTTCAGCTCTGACTTAACTGAATGAGTAGATTCCCTTGCACGTATCATACTCATGAGTTGAGCAAACCCAGATTCAGAATCTTTTGAGGGAGTAGAAGAGGAAGATCCTTCCACCCTAGTTCTGACATCTATATTAGAGGAAGATTCTTGCAAATAATCATTGTAAATGTCTTCTAAAGCTTGACGCACCTTTTCTATGTTTACTTTGGCATCAAAATCTGATTTGTAAATAATTGGGAAACAAAGGCTTACCATTTCTAATTTACACCTTGGGTCCAAAATACTAGCAATGGCCATCAACAAATTGCATTCCCCCCAATATTTATCAAATTTCTCTTTCATAAACCTTGACATTCCTCTCATAAAATCAGAACTATCTTCAACTGCTTTATCAATCACTATTTTGACCATATAAACTTCCGGAAGATATAAGTTTGCTGTAGGATAATCACTACCTGATATGATATTAGTAGCATGAGAGAAAACTTTTAATAAATGACATACCTTATCAACCTTTTCCCACTCTTCAATAGATGGCAAACAATTGTAGTGTGGGTCTCTTTCCTTGTATTCTAGAAAAACATCTTTAAGTCTTGAAGCAATATTCAACATTTCATAGGTAGAATTCCATCTAGTGGGACAATCAATCACTAGCTTTCTTTCTTTTATACCCATTTGCTTAACAATGTCAGAGAAATTCTTTAATCTCAAGTCAGAATGATTAACATATTTGACACTTTCTCTAACATTCTCAATGATGTCTTTAATCTGAGTAAGACCATGTTGCACTAACAAATTCAATATATGTGCACAACAACGGACATGAAATAATTCCCCACTAAGAACTAATTTAGTATTTCTTGATAAAGTGCTTTTCATAGTTCTTATGCATACGTCATTGTAGGCAGCATTGTCCACAGACACAGAAAATACCTTATTTTCGATTCCCCATAATTGTAGACATTTAATAATTGCATCTGCAACATCGACTCCACGCCTTGGAGGTGGCACTTTCACAAAACTCAAAACTCTTTTTTGTAATTTCCATTCTTAATCAATGAAATGGTCTGTAATCACCATATATTCAGCTATTTGGTGGTTAGACTTCCACATATCAGTGGTGATGCTAATCTTGTTCACCCTCATCAATTGTGCCTTTAGCGATTTTTTCTCAGCCTCATATAATCCAATGCAATCATTTTTTATTGTATGACGTGACACTTTCTCAAAATCAGGATTTGCACACTGAAACACCCACCTCCAGGCAGTATCCTCGACAAAGCTAAAAGGATTCTCATGAACCATAATAGCAGTAGCAATAGCTTCTCTCATTTTTTCATTGGAACACTTTCCTGTAGGTGAAAGGAAAGGGTTCACTCCAGAACCTGAAGGCTGAAACGAAAGAGTAGTTTGAGTGATTTCCTTCTTTCCGGATTGGGTCAATTTTTTTTTCAAGCAACTTGTTAAATGCCTCTTAGATGGCTTGTGCTTGCTCCTGGTCCACCACGTGCAAATTTGGCTTTACAATGGTTGCATACGGCCTTAAGCCCAACATTGGGGATGTCCACTTCATGAAAATCATCCCACACCTTTGATGTTTTCTGTCTTTTATTTGTGGTGCTTGCATCTGCATCTTGTGTTGGTGGTTCTTGTCCTTAAACATCAACATTATTTACTGCATGTGAATTGGAGGCCATTTACCTATTTGATAAAGAAACAACACAAATAAATCAAAATCAATGAATGGAAAAGCCAACAAAGATGAAGACTGTGGACTTGAAAGCTCGCTTAAGCATACTAAGACGCTGCAATTAAAATTTATATGTAAAACAGTGACAAGAGAATGAGGCAACTAATGTTACGTTCAATATTGGATACTTGTTTTGTGCTTTCCCTGTTTGTACCCAACTAATATATATTAAGATTAAACTATATATATATATATATATATATATATATAATATATATACATATAAATGCTAAGTTATAAAATTTAAAGGTGCGGTGTAATTTAAACGTGCAGTATATATATATATATATATATATATATATATATATATATATATATATATATATATATATATATATTATCAACCCTCGCGATCTGTAATGTAACAAAGTCGACAAAATCTAGGGATGGCAGCAAAAATTACAAACCTAAAATGAGATTGAACCAAAGTGGTGGGTTGTGACTTGTGAGTCTTTGTGATTATATCAGCTTTGATGGACAGCTCGCAGTGCCTCGAACAAGGGTTGAAATAGAGACAAATATGTTGGGTCTGTGTTTGCTGGGATAGGTTAGGGCTGGTGAAAAATATATTTAGGAGAAAGAGAACAGATAAGGACTTTTGAATAATTTGTATAAAAAAAGGTTAACGTAAACGGGCCGGCCTTGAAGGCCGGGCCTTTCATATACAGCCTGAAGCCTTTTAACTAATCGGGCTTTTACATGAGTACATGTTTGAGCCCAACAACTGAAAAAGGAAGGCCGGGCCGGGCCGATGGAGGCCGGGCCTAAGGCCCTTGTCGGGCCCCTAGCCTTATTATCACCCCTAACCACGAGCATATTAGATATTTTCCATTCGAAAGATCACTCCTGCATCGGAAAGAAAAAAGTAACCCAATGAAATTGGAAATATTTTCTATGTTCCAGGACCATCCAATAATTTGGTGCTCCCTCTCACATCATCAATTTTTTCTTTTCCTTTTTATCCCTGCTATTTTTCTTCTTTTTCAATTTTATCCTCCTATTTACACTAAGAGATCACCTAAAAATGGTGGTCCCGCCCCACAATAAATTCTCTCAATGAAATCATCCTAAAGGGACCCATTACTAGGGTCAATTTGATTTGTGAAAAAACTTAAGGGATATATAGCGAAAAAATAAAAAAGATATTTTCTTAGCTTGTGCACACAACAAATGGTTGACATACATTATCTTTTCATTTTCTTTTTAGTCATACATCCATGATCCACCTAAAGCTGAGTTTTTTAGTTCTATGTCTCTCTTTCAAAAAGTCCTACAACATCCATCAAACCAAAATTCTCGATCTATTTTATTTATTTATTTATTAAATATTCAGTTACAAGTTAAAGGTTAGAAAATAAAAATGCATAAAGAGACCGAATCAACTGAGCTAGCACATCATTTTTGTTATAAAAGAACTTCAGCTCCATTTCGTTGTACACAGAGAGCACCGTTGCATTCCATATTCTCCGATTTGCTTTTCCATATTTTCTTTCTATCAAAAACTATCTCTTGCCGGATAAATATTCCAATGGCCGCAGCATTTTCCAAGATTCTTGTCATTGGAGGGACCGGTTACATTGGAAAGTTCATCGTGGAAGCTAGTGTCATGGCTGGCCACCCCACTTACCTCCTTGTTCGAGAGTTACCCATTTCCAACCCAGTAAAAGCAACCATGATCGAAAAATTCAAGAGATTGGGCGTTAACTTAGTTTTGGTACGTTAAACCTTATGCTTATGGAACAATTAATGTTTAGGAATCTATTTAATGGTAGTGTTTGATGATGTTGATCTTATATATATATATATATATAGGGAGATATAGATGATCATGTGAGTTTGGTTAGGGCAATAAAGCAGGTGGATGAGGTTATCTCTGCTGTGAGTTACATGCACTTACCTGTTCAATTTAAGATCATTTCTGCTATTAAAGAAGCAGGAAACGTTAAGGTACATTCAAAGTTACTATTGTTGAAGCGTATATGAAGCTTAACTCGATGATTGAATATTTCGTGACAGTGTCTGGTTATAATTTGAAGAAAATATCACTTTTTTGAGCTTGTTTTGACAGTTGTTTGTTTGCATAGGTTCTTTCCTTTGGAGTTTGGAAATTGTTGAAAGGAAGCTTCTGGTGTTTGAATTACTGTTAGTTTGGATAAAACAGAATTAGTTCAAATTTTAAATGATTGTTTTGTTTGTTATAATATTGTTTGGCTAGTTCATATCTTACTGTAGAATATTCTGTAAATTTGTTAGGAAGTTTGTTAGTCATCCTTGTATATAAATTCCCTCATTCATGAGGAAGAAATCAATGAAGGAAAAATATTTCTTTTCTGTATTGAATTCTGACATGGTATCAGAGCATACTGATCCTAGGCAATATTTTACTCTGCATCGTATTTTTTTCCCCACCCATATTTTTTTCCCTCACGACCCACACCCAGAGACTTTTTTTTACTTCTCTCATTCCCAAATTTCCTAATCGTACAGCCTGCACCTTTCCTTCCTTTCCCAAATTGAATTTTTTTTTTCTACTTCTCTCATTCCCAAATTTCCTAATCGTACAGCCTTACACCCTGCACCTTATTTTCCTTTCTTTCCCAAATCGATTTTTTCCCCAAATTTTTTTCGAATCCCTAAAATCCTTCAACCACCACCATGGCTTCTGACTCTGAGCCCGTTATCGCATCATCCTCTACCCCGCCACCGCCGCCACATAACATTGTTATCCAACAAGATCACTCATCTCTTCCTCTCACTGTGATTTTGGACGAATCGAACTACCCCCTTTGGTCGCAACTCATGGATATGCGAATTGGAGCTCGTAGCAAGTCCGGTTTCCTCACCGGTGCCACTCCCAAACCGAAACCTGGTGATCCCACTCTTGATTCTTGGATCACTGACAACAAACGGGTCAAAAGTTGGTTGATTGACTCCATGTCTCCTAGCCTCATGCAAAGATTCATCCGCTTGGAGACTGCATGCGAAATTTGGGATGCGGCTTCAAAAACCTTCTACGACGGTTCAGATGAATCCTGCCTCTTCGACCTGAACCAACGTTCGTTCAACACAAAGCAGTTCGGCCGTCCCCTTGCGGTCTACTATAATGAACTCCAAGCGATTTTTCAAGAAATCGATCACCGGACCTCCTGCTCTGATTCGGTGACTGAAGTTATCCACCACCACTCGGCTCTCTCACGGTTGAGGGTTCATATTTTTCTTGCTGGGTTAGACACCGAGTTCGACCAGGTACGCAGTGAAATTCTTCGAAAGGACCCGAAACCTGACCTCGAGAACTCATATGCTTTTGTCAGGCGTGATTATCAGCAACGCCATACTATGAATTCGCACAAACCTTCTTCTGATGCATCAGCTTTTCTTGCTCATCCACCCCGCCCTGGTTCCTCTACTCAGCCTAAGCCCCGTCGGGATAATGCTACTCCACACAAGCCCTCTACTTTTGTGTGTTCTCATTGTGGGGATTCTGGCCACTCCAAGCAACGCTGCTATGAACTCATCGGGTATCCAGATTGGTGGGACTTTACTAAACGTCCTCGGAGGAAAATTGCACCCAAAGCTAATATTACTCTCACTGAAGCCGACTCTCCATCACCCCAGGCAAACGTGGTCCACAGCAGCATCTTAGGTAAGCACCTCGCCCTTACTACACATTCTATGAATACTATCTGGATTATTGACACTGGTGCCTCTGACCATATGGTTCGAGACCCCTCTTTGTTATCTAATTTCCAATCATGCCCAAAACCATTTATATCTACTGCCAATGGAGGTACTTCTATTATTTCTGGTCAAGGTTCTGTTTCCTTAACCCCTGAATTGACTCTATCATCTATATTATGTGTCCCTTCTCTGGAATATAATCTTATGTCCGTAAGTCGTTTAACTTCTGATACCACCTGCTGTGTTACGTTTTTTCCATCGTATTGTATTTTTCAGGACCTCCTCCAGCAGAAGACGCTTGGTTATGGAATTAAAATTGGTGATCTGTACTATTTGGAACTCGACTGCAACACTTTTCCTGCTCCTCGAACCTGCTTCACTCTTCCTGCTTCCAAGGCCTCTTCTCAAATCTGGCTATGGCACCGCAGATTAGGACACCCTTCCTTTAGTTACCTGTTTAAGTTATTTCCCCATTTGTTTTCTTCAAATAAAATTTCTCAATTTCAATGTACTACATGTGAATTGGCTAAAAGTCATAAAGTTCCATATTTTCCAAGTTTAAATAAAAGTTCCATTCCTTTTGAAGTGGTTCACTCAGATGTTTGGGGTCCTGCAAAAATTCCTTCTCTCTCAAAAAAACTTTATTATATTACATTTATTGATGAATGCACACGTATGACATGGATTGCTCTTTTATCTCATAAAAATGGTTCTTTTTCTGCGTTCAAAAATTTTTGTAATATGGTTCATACCCAATTTCAGACCTCTGTTCGAACTCTTCAAACAGATAACGGAACTGAATACCTCAACTCCTCTTTCACTGAATACCTCACAAATCATGGCATCAAACACCAAACGTCCTGCCCATACACACCCCAACAAAATGGCCTTGCTGAGCGAAAAAATAGACATCTCCTAGAGGTTGTACGAGCTTCTTTATTTGGGATGGATGTCCCTAAACATTATTGGGGTGAAGCAGTAATCTCTGCCACTTACTTAATTAACCGTACCCCCTCACGTGCCCTCAATTTCCTCACTCCACAACAAAAACTCCACTCATATTTCTCCATTTCCCATTGCCCCAATCTTGAACCTCGTGTCTTTGGTTGTGTGGTCTATGTTCATGTCCCTAAGGTCCTTCGAAATAAACTAGATCCATGTGCCAAAAAATGTATCTTTGTAGGTTATTCCGAAGTTCAAAAAGGCTATAGATGTTATGATCCTTACCTTAAAAAAATGCATGTTACTTTGGATGTCTCTTTCAGGGAATCAGAATCATTCTACTCAGGGGGAGCCTTAGCCACTTCTCCTCAGGGGGAGAATGATTATGGAGGAGAAGCTTCTTTTGAAATTTCAACAACCCTGCATCAGCCTCATACTTCTGCCCTTGGGTTCTCTCTCCAAGAAACAGAAACTGATTCTCAAAATGCCATACAAGATCATATAATTTTAACTCCCATAACTGAACCATCTTCTCAAGATGTCCTGAATTCTACAAACCGCATGGAAAATGAGGTAATATCTGATCCTAACTCCTCTATAATTGATCCCTATATTCCCACTGAACATATTCCCACGGTAAGAAGATCAGAAAGAGTTACAAAGGGAATTCCAAAAAAATTATATGAACCTAACCTACATACCTCTGTTAAGTACCCAATTGGAAATTATGTGTCAACAAAAAGGTTATCTGAATCATATGCAGTAGCCACTAATCAATTATCCAGTATTGGTATTCCTACAAATGTACAGGATGCAGTAGCTGACCCCAAATGGAAAGAGGCTATGGAAGTGGAAATGGAAGCTCTAAAAAGGAACTCTACATGGGATATAGTTCCCCTGCCTAATGGAAAACAAAGTGTAGGATGCAAATGGGTATTCACTCTAAAACTCAAACCGGATGGGAGCTTGGATCGGTACAAAGCAAGGTTGGTAGCAAAGGGGTACACACGGAAGTTTGGTATTGATTATCAAGAAACATTTGCACCGGTAGCCAAACTGAATACTATCCGAATCTTGATATCCATAGCAGCCCAAAAGAATTGGCCATTGAAGCAATTTGACGTAAAGAATGCCTTCCTAAATGGAAATTTGGAAGAAGAAGTTTATATGGACATTCCCCCAGGTGTGGATCTCGGTTCCTCAGAAAAAAATGCAGTATGTAAGTTGAAGAAAGCCTTGTATGGACTAAAACAGTCCCCAAGGGCCTGGTTTGGCCGATTCTCTGTTGCTATGAAGAAGTTTGGATACAAACAGAGTAACTCTGATCACACTCTGTTTGTCAAGCAGAAAAACAACAAGGTAACAATACTTATAGTGTATGTTGATGATATGATATTGACTGGTGATGACACAGATGAAATGCAAGCATTAGAAACTCAGCTAGCAACTGAATTTGAAATGAAGAATTTGGGTCAACTCAAGTATTTTCTAGGAATTGAAGTAGCTAGATCTGATCAAGGTATATGCTTATCTCAGAAAAAATATGTACTTGATTTGTTGAATGAAACTGGAATGCTAGCCTGTAAACCAGTAGACACTCTAATAGAGATGAATCATACCCTTGCAGTTTACCCCAATCAATTACAGGCTGATATTGGGAAGTATCAAAGACTTGTTGGAAAATTAATTTATCTAGCACACACTAGACCTGACATCTCATATGCAGTGAGTGTTGTGAGTAGATTTATGCATTCTCCAAGTGATGAGCATATGAACGCAGTGTATAGGATACTTAGATATCTGAAGGGAGCTCCTGGGAAAGGACTACTATTTACAAGAAATCAGAACTTATCAATCAAGGGATATACTGATTCTGATTGGGCTGGAGACAAAACTACAAGGCAGTCAACCTCTGGATACTTTACTTTTGTGGGAGACAACCTAGTTACTTGGAGGAGTAAAAAACAGAATGTAGTGGCAAGGTCTAGTGCTGAGGCAGAATTCAGAGGAATGTCTCATGGAATTTGTGAACTACTATGGATAAGAAATGTTCTTCAAGATATCGGGATTCACTGCGATGAGCCAATGAAACTCTTTTGTGATAACAAGGCAGCCATCGAAATAGCTCATAATCCTGTGCAACATGATAGGACCAAACATGTGGAAGTAGATAGACATTTTATTAAAGAGAAGTTGGATCAATAGATAATACAACTTCCTTTTGTTAAATCCAAAGATCAGCTCGCGGATGTGTTAACCAAAGCTGTTTCTGGAAAAGTCTTTGAGGAGATAATTAAAAGTTGGGTATGGTTGATATTCATGCACCAACTTGAGGGGGAGTGTTGAAAGGAAGCTTCTGGTGTTTGAATTACTGTTAGTTTGGATAAAACAGAATTAGTTCAAATTTTAAATGATTGTTTTGTTTGTTATAATATTGTTTGGCTAGTTCATATCTTACGGTAGAATATTCTGTAAATTTGTTAGGAAGTTTGTTAGTCATCTTTGTATATAAATTCCCTCATTCATGAGGAAGAAATCAATGAAGGAAAAAATATTTCTTTTCTGTATTGAATTCTGACAATAAAGGATAAACGTTCGGTGAAGGTTACATATCAATCGGTCCTCGGTTCAGAATAACTAGACTATTCCCACATGGTTGAAGACGTTTCTCCGAAATGCTTACGCTGATCCTCTAATGGTGATTAACACTATAAGAAAACCTGCATTCAGAAGCGGTTAAATTGTCATTCCCCGGTGGTTTCAAATCGTCACAGAAACACTTAGATTAGAGGTGATAATTCGGTTTGACATGGCATGCTATAACACTATAAAATTGACACGAACATGAATATATTCAAAACGAATACGACATGGATTTGAAAATGGATAAAAAATTGACTCGAACTTAATTGACATATTTTGTAGGTTGACACGATATCACACAAATAATTTGCAAGGTCTGAAAGTCTATTGCCTATTGTTGGAAATCAAAAACAAATCACACAAATTGAGAAAACAAAGAAGAGAAAGGGAAGATAAATTCACACAAAAGTCTACCTTGGTTCACCACTTCACCCAATGTAGGCAATGTCCAGTTTGTCTATACTATATTCGCGTTACCGCCACTCGTCACACGTTACTCGGTTTACAAAGGAATATAAATAGAATTTAGAAAACTCTAACAGCTATTCATGGGCCAAGCCCAAACTATTAAAAAAAAGAAAATTATAATAAGTTAGAGGCCCACAACAATATTAGGCGTCTACGCCATAGGCCCGGGGGCTGCACCCTCGCCGGGGTTGCTCCCCTGGACTCCAGTTGGCTTTCTATTGACCCCGCCAACAATAGTCCTCATCTAAATATAGAGTATGAGTCATACCCCAACATTCTCCCACTTGGTTGATGCTTTGCATACTTCTTCAGTCCTAATGGTTGTCGTTGTGTCAACCTTATACAATCTTGTCTTCAATCTTCTCTATGATGAAATGGTACTGTACCGTTGGTATCTATAAATCCGCTATGTTCCCGTGAGGGATAGAGTCACTATATGGATTATACCTCTAGCAAAGTTAGAGACCAAGCTATGAGGCACATGTCCAAGTATATGCAAACAGATATTGATGGGGTGATGTCTGTATAAGTGTGACTCTAAGTAAATAAGCTGAACAACGATACATAAGATACCTGTCTGGTGTGAGGTAATGGGGTATTTATAGGGGGAAGGAGGGACTCTTCCCTAGTGGGTTGGTGAGGATGAAGTCAACCTCCTTGGGCTTAGCCGGGGGGGGGGGGGGGGGGGACGGTATAACTACCATGATAACAGTGATACAGCCCTTGTGTCTGGCGACATGCTTGGCGCTGTCATCATAAGGTCGCAGAGTAATTTCTACTTATAGCATCTGGGAAGTCTTACAAAGGGGGTTGAATCCCTATGTGAGATATTTCCATGTTTCACCTACGTGAATCTGGAAGGATGATAAGGTTGACGTGGATGTGGGTGAGGGATTCTGGGCTTGGTCCATTGAATTATTGTGATGTTGGGCCATCGGGAACAGGTAATGTGTTCCGATATGTTTGGTCCTCGCATAAAACCTGTAAATTAATTGAGTTTGCATGTTGATGTTATTCTCCTGCAATATAAATTTTTGTCCCCTCATCATATAATTTCTTTGGTCCGCCGCAGGATTACAAGTACATCATTTTTGTCGTGGATCAATTCTTACATGATATCTTCAACCCCTCGGAGTATGGATGCACCCCAAATTTTATGGTGCATTGAAGACGAAACCACATTGGATACTCTACGTACAAATAACCACTTCTAGGCTAAACTGACTTGACAAAGATTTGAAACTGAAGCTTTCATGTTCAAATGCTTTCAGTTCAATTTTTTAAAAAAATGCCGTTGCCAAAGTTATCTTATTTTAACTTTAGCAAAAGTGTGTGTCATTTTAAATTATATAAGAGTTATGTCATTTAAAAAGAGATAGGCACAAAATAAAATTTTTTATTTAAAATTTAAATTAAAAAAAATCATCCACTTTCTTTCCATGATTTTCATTTCTTGTATCTATCTCTTACCTAAAATGACATAACTCATGTCATTTAAAATGACAAACATCAGACCCTTTAACTTTATATGAAGTATTTCAACGTGAGAGATTGTATTATGAAGATATTGTATATTTTAATTAATTTTTACATCGATAAGAATAAACAATGAGTTTAACAAATAGGTAAAAGAATTCTTCAGTCAATAAATTATTTTCGGTGAACACAAATTATTTTGTAGCGGAAATTAAGATATTCTTGTAATTATAATTTATTAGAGATTTATCATTATAATTTTTTAATCTTATAATCATAAAATAATGTCATTTTGAACTCAATGTAAATAATTTTATCAGTGATTGAAAAAATACTTGACAAATATTGTAATGTAGATCTAAAATTAAAAAAACATGGATGGTTAATAGTCAATTCTGACTGATTAAATAACGCAGATTGTACGCGGTTTCAAAGGCAATTTTGTTTAAAGAACAAAAAAATGAACAACTAATAAAACAAAAAGGCCATAATATAATATTAATACGCGATTAAGTATGCACACGTGGGCACCTATAATCCATGTTTTAAGGATGCTTTTCTTGTGCTGTCACTTTGTGAAAGCAACCCAAAAGGGGTGATTCATAATTATCCATGGATTTGATGCATCTTTTCTTGATTCGCTACTCCTAATGCTATTTTAGAAATCATGGAACATTCCATACTAACCTATTATAATATTGGATCATGATCTTTATTTCTATATTATTTTTATCATTATCGGATATGGTAATCACCCCTAATCCCGAGGTTGCTCAGCATGAATTTTGCCTCTCACTCACGATCCAAGCCTCGAAAGCTAGGGCATGTTTGATTTTTATTTTTATTTTTAAATGTTAAAAGTCATAATGTCCTCTAAATATGATTTTAAAAACTAAAAATTAGTTATAATTTTTAAAATTATTTTTTTTTGAAAATTGAAATTTTTTTTTTTGAAAAAAACTGAATTCAAACCCTTACTTTTTATTTTAAATGTGAATTAAAATTGTTAAAATATTAAATATAAGATTAATAAAATTAAATTTACTTTATTAATTTTTCAATTGATACTTTTAATTCCGTACTTTACCTTTTAAAATACAATGTTTCTCACTAAACTAAAATCTCTTTTTAGTGTTTCGCGTTCAATCAGTATCTTTGAATTCTTTACATGTTTATGCGACGTATTAAGGGTATATCATATGTAAGATGAGCAATTAACTCAGAGACAAGTTCACGAATATAGACAGTGGCCGAGGCAAAGAAAAATTCTAGGTGATGGTAAAGAAATTTACATATCAAATTATTAAAATATTTTTCATAATTACATAAATTTATTAGGAAAAAATTTACAATGAATTATAGCATATTTATCTAAATTATTTACTAAATAATGTCACATAATATTAAAATTCAAATAAACAATTGTCAATAATTATATAACAAAACAACATATAAAAAGGATTAATCTTTCCGGTATCATATATATATATATATATATATATATATATATATATATATATATATATATATATATATATATAGATGGTTATATTTACAAATTTTTTGTTTATAAATTCTTACAAACTACACTCTGTACTCCGGGGAAAATATTAGGTTACACTACGTTCTCCCGGGAGTACATAGTGTAATTTGCAAAAATTTGTAAACAGATCATTTCCATATATATATATATATATATATATATATATATATATATATATATATATATATATGAGTTCTTTTGTCTCTAGAGTAAGACTTTTAAGTCTTACTCTCTATCTCAACCGTTAATGTACAAAAATCAATGATTGTTATTTATAGTGTAATTAATAATTAATTAATTAATATAACTTCCTAAATTATAGAAATCAATGGCTATGATTGAGAGTAAGACTTATAAATCTTACTTTGGAGTCAAATGATATCTCTCTCTCTATATATATATAGGTTTTATAAGAGTTATGTTATAGGAAAAGTGATTGTGTAATGTTATAGAGATTCGTTTTGCGTGCCAGAGTATTTTTTTTTTTGTTGCGAGCCCCATAAAATGTTGTGAGTATAAGAAATTTTTTGTAGTCATGTTAAATGATAGATGATAAACCCTATATATATATATATATATATATATATATATATATATATATATATATATATATATATATATATATAGAGGGAGGATATTCTTACTACCAAAATTTTCTACTACTAACTTACTACCTATCTAATCACCATTGAATCAAAGAGAGAGAATATTAAAAAGTTTTTGAAAAAAGAGAAAATGATGATCCAATGGTGATTAGATAGGTAGTAAGTTGGTAGTAGAAAATTTTGATAGTAAGAATATCCCTCCTCTATATATTAAATAACTATTACACAAACCGACTTTCTAAAACACAATAAACCTTCAAGAAAGAGGCTCCCGTGGAACTATTACACAAACCAACTTTCTAAAACACAATAAACCTGGACAACAGAGGCTCCTGTGGCAAACTTCTTCCCTAGTTACTTCGAAACATCACCGACGGACCCATGAATTTTTTTTGCGGGGCTAAAAATTAAACATTTATTCTTTTTTTTTTTGATAAACTCATTTGTTCTCTCTTCAAACATAATATATTGGAGGTCAAAATAGGAATAATTAAATTTTTTTGCCTGTTAGATTCCTCTCTTTTTTAAGCTATAAGCTACTTGTAAGCATCAACTAGGCTAAACAAGTTTTGAGAAAAGTTTTTATAATGAATTTTTTTTTTTATAATGAAGAAAAATGCTGAAAGATAAAAGTTTTTGGGAGGAATTTTTTTTTAAGCTCTTATCTATTTTTCTTGAATTATGTGTTTTTTTTTTTAATTGAAGAGTTATAAAGATAGATATAGAGATAATCTTCTTAGAATATGTGTTTTTAAGTAACTTTTAAACAAATTTTTTTTTTGTAATTACCAAACAACTTTTAATATTTTTAAGCTCTTTTTTTAACTTTAACTTATAAGTAGCTTCTAACTTAAAAATAAGACGATCCAAACAGGCTCTTAGAGTAATTTGTAAAAAAAAAAAAAAAATTGTAGACAAATCTTTCCCCATAATTTAACACTAATTCCATATGCTAACTGTTACCACCAGGTCTGCGCCAACAAGAATTTGAACTGCACTGTTTCTTATTATTTTTTTGTTTTGTTCATTTCGTTAACTTTCGTTGAGGGAGAAAAAATGCATTCAGAGTTAGAGGAGTTTCAATAGATATAGGACCTGAGAATATAAAGAAGCTCCATAAATTCTGTGTGGGAGAAAACTACTTCACATTAATAAAGAGGGAAAATGGAGATTTCTTACATTATACTTATGTTATAAAAACTTCTTCAAATTTTAGGGGGCGGCCGCCTACCGTAAACCCCTCCTCTCGGTCCACCCTTGTCAGTTTTACAACTTAAAACTAAGGGAAATGCTTTTCATCAGCCGCAGGGGAGAAGCTCTACTTTCCTACCGACCCATTCACAAGTGGGGGCCATTATTTAAAATAAAATAAATTAAAAAGAAAAGTTGGTGCAAATTCCTATGTATGTGTAGGAAAGATGAATAGTGTTTATGCAACAGAAGAAAACAAAATCCCTAAAACTAATAAAACAAACCAACTTAAAACATCAACGGAACCCATGTAAAAATAACTCAAGAAAAGGCAACAAAAAGAATAAATAATAGCTCACCGAAAAGTTCCAAGCCCTTCACAGTTACATTTTCGCTTTTTACCTATAACCTTCTCAATAACAACCTCTTGCTTCTCCTGAAAAGCAACACCACTTCTAATCATAATAAAATTATTGGAACCATCTTTACCAAAAAATAATAATTATTGGAACCATGAATATTTAGTATACATTTTCGTCTCGAGCCGGTTCAATTAACATATATACCTATGATACTAAAACATGCATTAGCGGAAAGCTTAACTTATAATCTTGCATTAGTTTACGAAAATATGAATTAATTTTTTCTTTTTCTTTATTTCATTTCGCAAGATATATAGCATTACGTCCCTTCTTATTTATTAATCATAATTCCTTTTCTAAGCATTCAACTTTTCTCAGTGTCCTTATGCACTGGCCCTTGATCATCTGAATATGACAACAAGTGTCAATCCAGACGAAGTCTAAAATCGGGCAACGTAACGACTGTAATCCAAATAAATAGGAATTAAATCCCTCTCTCATAATCCATACCTGATAAACATATCATCTTAAATATATCATATAATCATATATTGTCCAACAACGAATCTAATACCCATCCATGAGCGCATGCATAATTGGCTCTATGCCACTATATTTAACAACATACATAACTCAACACATACACATTTATGAATACTAGATCATCATATAACATGCCTGAATACATAAATGTACATGCATCAAAGCTGAAAATATGTACTAAACATATACAGACCGTATACAGTATAGTGGATCAGATATCATGATCTCAAAATGAATAGAACGCAATATGCAATAAATACATGTCCTCCAAAATAATGGCAGCATAATGCTACCCAAAGATCATGTCTCTAAACGGTGGTGACGAATTGACCAAAATATACATTTCCACTATGACGTCTCTAGCCATAGGTCGTATCCTTGCCCCATGAGGGCTTACCGGATATCTGCACACCTGAAATGATGTCCCCAAACAGGGTGAGATAACAAATCTCAGTAAGCTAAGTTTATAGAGTAATCTCCATACCCTAGGCCCATTCCTGCATGAAAGTCAAATACAGAGTATACAAAGCATCATAAAAACAAATATCATAACAAAACTGAGCATATTCACATATAATATTAATGATGTACGCAGTCATTCCCAAGGGTAAACCCCAAGCAAAAATCAACACATAACAGAGGTGTACACAGTCAATCCCAAGAGAGGGCCCTAAGATCCCAAGGGAGGACCCCAAGCTGAAATCATTGCGCATAAATTCATTAGCCAAGAATCATCACAGAAATAACATCAAAACAAAACATATCAAACTATCATAAATTTCTATATGAATGCATCTATACCAAGTATTAGAAGACAATCATACAATACCAACCATAGTCCATTGACCATGGTGGAGCACATAGATAGGTATAGAGTTTACCTCTTAAAGCTTCACAAAATGGCTTGCTTGTCATGCAAGTTACCTATCTTTTTCCAAAGTAGGATCCACCACGATGTCTCTAGTCACACCTAGATATAGGAATCCAAGACAATTCTCAATAAAATGATTCAATGCTATGTATTATTACAAGACATGTACACTTTATTGATTTCATCATTTCTTACAAAGTTAATGCCAATTATATGCCAACCCGCGAGTCACGACCATTTATTAAAACTTACATATGTTTTAGTTGGCGTAACCATGCCTCTAAAATACCCATTACAAATTTTAAAATATCCTAACCCATTTAAACCTCATATGGTCGAAGCCACCTACAAGGAGGGCAAGAAGTTCCTCTCTTTGTTTTCACATAATCCATAGCTTAACATATCCTTGACTTGACCTTTAAATCATTCAAACACTCACTTTAACAAGCGTACACTTCCAACACTAATTTTTATTGAATGGCCGAAATTAATGCATAACAAAGAAAAACAAAACATTGTTTTTTTACATATCCAATGCACTTACATATCATCCACAATTATTTAACTTCATTACCACACTTAGGAGTACCTCTATACGTCACTTAAACTAATTTAGCACAATGAACCCCCACAACCACTTATATGGCCGAAAAACATAGGGGAGGAACTGGTGGGAATTCTCATCAATTCTACCCATTTTAATACATAATCTTACCAATGTAATACCTTGAAACCTCAATACATCATCAAAACAATTTTAACATATTCGAACCCTATAGGAACCCTAATGGCCGAAACCTAACAGGAAGGGTCACATGAGATTTTTTTATTCTTTCAATAACCCACTTAATTCACAACTTACACATACTTTTAAGCCTTCGCAAAATGTCCAATTAAATTTTGAACATCAAACCCTAATTAATTTCACTATGGCCAAAACTAGGGTGAAAGAATTCAATGGAATTTTCCAAACTTAACACTCTTATACATGTTCACTTCACATTACTACATCATATTCATCAATAATCTCACACAAATTCAAATTTCAAACTTAGCATTTTCCCACCAAAACATACTCATATTTTTTAAGACTCACATCATGAAAATCAAACCATAAGAATAGAGATTTCTTATCTCCGATCACTTTTATATATGTATAGGAAATGATTTTATTTCCTAAACATAAAAAACTTTAAACCCATTATTTACACATAAAACTGAACACCTACTGCAACTATTACTTTTTCATTGACTCATGTAGTTGTTTTTGTGATTATTGACTCATGTAGTTGTTTTTGTGATTAAAAAAAATAAAAATAAACGATTAATTGGATTATCTAAGAAATGATTGGTTGAAGAGTAAAAATATACTAATTTAAATACTTAAAATTAAAAGAAAAATCTACTTGGCTACAATATATTAATAATAAAGATGTACTGTCCTTTTTATCAAAAAAGAAAAAAAGAAAAAAAGATGTACCGTCCTTTCCTTACTACGAAGAAAAATTAAGTTTGAACCTACATGATCAACTTCGAATATTAGAAGTTTAGAGTTAGAAATCATTGAAGTTGAAGACAAAATAGTCAACAGAAGTTACATTCGTATTATATTTAAACATTTTGATTCTTAATATTTTTATAGCTTTGATTCCTGAACAGTCCAATACAATATGGGTAGGCCAATGTGTATCGGGCTTAATCACACACAGTTAAAAACATAAGATTTTTAATTGGGTTATCTACTTCTTGGGCTGATGATGGCTGTTAGGTGGAAGGTTGATGTGGTTCTCCTTTGGCGCGATGACTCTAGCTGGGGTACCTGCAATGACACACTTTGACGCTCAAGTCAGTATCAAAGCTAGGCTTATGTTGTATTCTTACTGAATTAGATTATCATACCTGAGTGTGTTTCCTTTGTTTATATAGTAAATTGGATGCCGCCTTTGGTAGTGAGTATGTCCTCTGATTGGCCCTTTATGGGTTGCAGGCTTATCTGCTCTCAGCTGGTGCCTTTTTGGCTATACATCTATATGTCAAGCTGTCGTTGTAGAGAGGTGGCAAGCTGGAGCTGTGTTTTGCGTATTGGTTTTATGGCGCGGTGGATCCTTCATGGACTTATTCATTAATTCTGAAGTCATACCTTAGGCGGTTTGAGCGCGATCACGCTATCGCAACCCATGATTTTTTATGTGCGATGGGTATATCGCGCATTGTATGAGCCCTATGTGTTTTGGGCCTTGATCTTTTGGTTTTAACTCTTTGCAGGCTTATTGTATTTTATCCGGATCAACTCTCTTATTAATTGATTCTTAAATGTGTACCTATATTAAATATTTATTAGTTAAACTAGATTTATATTGGTGCTATGGGTACGAAATCTATTTTGAAACAATTAAACTGAGAGTCATTGATTTTTCTTTGATCTAATAATTCTGATTTATAAGGATATGATACTATTGATTTGTTTTAATTTAACGCCCTCAGTTAAGATATTAAACTTTTAATTTGATATTGATGTCCAATGATCCTTCCACTTGAAATTTTATCTAATAAAATAATTATTATTTATATAATATGATCTAAACAAAAAAAAAAAAAAAATCTAGAAGGGAAGATTACTTTTTCATCGGAATAAGAATAATAAATCTTACCATGAATTATGACAATTGACTCACTAATATTCAATAGCAGTAACAATCAAAATTAAACGTGTAACTTACACAAATATAAAAATACAATAAAATGTATGTGAAAAAGATGATTATACCCTTTCAATTTGTCGTGGCAACATATATATATATATATATATATATATATATATATATATATATATATATATATATATATATATATATATATATATATAGTATATATTTTCTAACAGGAAGAAAAGACAAATGCGGGAAGGCACAATTCATCAATAACACAGTCTCCAAACAAAAATTGGAAAAAACAGAAATTGCATAGAACATTGAACTAAATCAGGTAAGTAAGTACATGAGGAATTGGAAGTCGACACGTTGCGGATTAATAATTTATTCACTAATCTAGAATTTTCCCTTTTATTCATTGTTCCTTTTTTTTTCTCTCCCTGTCAAAACTGATATCTAATTGGTTTCATGGAACGGACTTTGAATTATAACCACCAGTGCCAATGTCATTAGGAAAAAACTTGGTCCAGAACCAGTGTGACTTCCAAACTCTATTCATTTCTTCAATTGGCACATTTTTGGTCTCAGGTAAGAGCATGGCAATGAAAGTGGTCATGATGACCACAAAAGCAGCAAAGAAGAAGAAGAGACCAAACTTCAAGTGGCAAAGCATTGTAAGAAACACTTGAGCAATGATAAATGTGAAGAGCATGTTCACTGCAACATTGATAGCTTGACCTGCTGGTCTAATCTCAAGAGTACATATTTCACTTGGCACCAACCAACCCAATGGACCCCATGACCAAGCAAATGCTGCCACATATGCACATATAAAGAACAATAGAATGTCGGCTTCTGCTTTCCCAAATGATCCTTCACCTTTCACCCCAAACTTTGAAGCAATCATGCTTCCCACAATAATCTACAAGCAAAGATCATAGCATTATCAATTAATCATTCCAATGCTAACAAACACTCACACACAAATATTGGTTTTGAGCATTTTACTTGTTTTCCTTAATCAGATATCTCGAGTTTGAATACTGAGAGTAACGAAAATGATATTAACAGAACCGCCTTTATGCGGTCTGATTGCGTTCAAACCGGACTAGTCAAGTTTTAGACAAATTACACTACAAACACTACAAACCACTCCCCGTTAAACCCGATTAGCGAGCGTGGGGTGGAGGAAATCCTTGTACGCAGCTTTACCCTTACATAATTGCAAAGAGGCTGTTTCCTGGATTCGAACCCATGACTTTTCAGTTATGAAGAAACAATCTTACCACCGCTCCGGTTTGCCTCCTTAAGTTTTCGACAAATTAATTGAAAAAAATAAAAAAGAATTGAACTTTTCACCTGACAGATAAACATTTGGACGCCACCTTCAAGAAATAATATCCTTCTTCCAAACTTATCAACTGTGAAGACAGAAACAAGTGTGGCAATAACATTGACACCACCAGTGATAACAGCAGACATGAGGGAAGCATCATTGCCGAATCCTAAGATCTTGAAAAGGACAGGAGCATAAAACATGATGACATTGATGCCAGTGAGTTGCTGGAAGAATGGAATGAAAGAG
>JAVKPL010009074.1:0-35995 GCA_032173675.1 Gastrolobium villosum | reverse complement strand
CAGTAAACTTCGAACTTTCGAGTAGGATCCGGAATCGTGAGTACGGGAGCACTCGTCAATCTGCTCTTTAGCTCCAAGAAACATTCTTCACAGGCTTCAGTCCACTCAAAAGGCTTGTCCTTCCGAGTGAGACGAGTAAGAGGTTGCACTATCTGAGAGAAGTTCTGGATGAACCTTCGATAATATCCAGCCAGACCTAAGAAACTTCTTACTTCGGTGACAGTCTTGGGTCGCTCCCAATTCATGACAGCTTCGACTTTGCTGGGGTCCACCGCGATACCTTCTGATGAGATGACATGGCCCAGAAACTGGACCTCTTTAAGCCAAAACTCGCACTTCGACCATTTTGCGTACAACTGCTTCTCCTTCAAGACTTGCAAGACAATCCTCAGATGTTCCGCGTGCAGCTCTTCATTAGCCGAGTAAATCAGGATATCGTCGATAAACACAATAACGAACTGATCAAGAAACGGGCGGAAAATGCGGTTCATGTAGTCCATGAATACCGCTGGAGCATTCGTAAGTCCGAATGGGATCACCTGATATTCGTAGTGCCCATAACGAGTCCTAAAAGCGGTTTTCGGAATATCCTCCGGTTTGACCCGGATCTGATGGTATCCCGATCGTAAGTCTATCTTGGAAAAGACTCTGGCTCCTCTCAGCTGGTCCATCAAATCGTCGATCCTCGGTAGCGGATACTTATTCTTCACCGTTACTTTGTTCAGCTGGCGGTAATCCACACACAGGCGTAAACTTCCATCCTTCTTCTTAATCAAGATGGCTGGAGCACCCCATGGAGAAGTACTCGGTCTGATGAATTCCTTTGCCAAAAGCTCTTGTATCTGCTTCTTCAACTCGCGCAGTTCCAAAGGTGCCATACGGTACGGGGCAATGGAGATTGGTCCGACTCCAGGAACAAGTTCGATAGAAAATTCTATTTCCCTATGAGGAGGCAATCGAGGTATTTCATCCGGGAATACCTCCTCGAATTCTCTAACTACCGGTACATCCTGAATTTGTTTGTCAATCGAGGTCTCAGCCTCGATCGACAAAAGATACCCTGCTGCTCCCTTGCGGAGCTCTTTTCTAACTTGCAATAAGGAAATGAGAGAGAAAGGTTGAAAATTACCATCCTTTGCAGGAACCATGACCTTCCCCGCTCGACAATCCAAGGTTATCCCGTTTTCCGTCAACCAGTCCATACCGATAATCACATCGAAATTGAATACCGGCAGGACCACCAAATTAACTGTATACGTGTTCCCTTCATACTGCAAGGTAACACCTCTGCAGATCTCTGAGGCTGTGCACGATCCTCCAGTAGGTGTGCTGATGTGTAACTCATAAGGTAACGGGGTTGGGGTGATGCCTATTCTCAAGGCAGTATGCTTTGCCATAAAAGAGCCAGACGCTCCAGAATCAAAGATAACAGAAATTGGGTGACCATTCAAAGTGACATTACCTTTGATCAGGTTGGGGAACTTCTGCGCTTCATTTGCATCCAATGTGAACACCCGAGCTTGCGGAGGCTGTTGATCAGCGTTCTGGGGGCATTTGTAAGCAAAATGACCTTGTTGGCCGCATCTGAAACATGCATTGTTGTTCTTGCGACAGACTCCTAAGTGATTCTTTCCACATGTGGCACACACAGTCGCGCCCTGGCGTCCAGTCGACGATTGACCCACCGTAAAGTTTCTCTTAAAGTTTCCGGGTCGTGCTTGCAACTGCGTACCTCTGCCTCTACCCCTTCCAGGTGCCGTCCTGAAGAATCTGCCCGCTCGGTTTCCTCCGTGGAATTGCGTTGGTGGCCTGTTCAAGTTCTTGGCCTCGTTAATGATTCCCTCTGCCTGACGACTCTGGTTGATGAGTTCCGGAAGTGTACGGTTAGCCGTCGTCAAAATGAGCTTGCGAATTTCCGGATGTAATCCGCTCTCGAACTTCTCTACCTGCCATTCTTCATCGTAGATGTTCCGATCGAAGTTGGCGTACTCGATCAGCTGCCCGAACTTTGCGATATACTCGTTAACCGTCATGTTATCCTGCCGGAGTGACAGCAGTTCAGTGTGCTTCATTCTTCTCATTGCCTTAGGAAAATACTTGTCCAAAAATACTTGTCTGAACACGGCCCATGTTAGTTCCACGTCCTGAGCTCTCAGCAGAGCCCTCGCACCAGTCCACCATGTTAAAGCTTCTCCCATCAGCTGGTACGACGCGTAATCAGTCTTCTGCGCTTCTGGGCATGCCATTCGTTCAAAGATGTGCTCGATCATCTGCAGCCACTTTGCTGCAGCCTCAGGGTTGTCCTCACCCTCAAAGGTGGGTGGTTGGAAGTTGCGGAAGTCTTTCAACCTCCGACGGGCAATTTCTTCTGCATTTTCATGCAGTGGGGGTTGGTTCTGATTCTGTTGCCTATGGTCGCGCCACTCTTGGCTCATATTCTGGATGAACGTTGCCAGTCCTCCAATAGTGGTGATAAGATCCTCTTCCGCATCGCCAGACCTTCCCCGAGTTGAACCGCGACCACCTGCCATGATTCTGCACTCACAATACCAGGAAATGAGTTGATCAGGCTCACCGCAAGTTATTCATGGCAGCAGTCTCAAGTAGGTACTCGAGTTCAATTCGGGCAAGTTAGCTATGCATCCGTGTCTTATCCCGGATTAGTCTAAACAATCTAACTATCCTAACATATACTTAAACTATGGCACATTTAGACAGTCAATCAGCAGATAAACACAATCAACAATCAATTCAATCAACACAAGCAAATCCAGGGACCAAACTGCTCTGATACCAATTAGTGTAACGCCCTCCCTTGTATGCATCCAAGAGAGTCGTTTGCTAAGCGGAATTAGAGTCGTTAACGTCACATGAGCTAACATAGCAGTATATAAATTCGTATAAAAATTTCATCACTTAATTTCTTTTCACAACGGTTCCCAAAATAGCCATTGTTCATAAAAGTTCAAGTTAACATAAATATGATAAAGACTACAGTCATCCAAATAGTACCAAAACATTAATCATTACAGTTATCCATTTTAAACAAACAGCAATAGTGGTAATCCACGCATCAGCAATCAACAGCAAACATCACGTCTTCATGTACTTTTATGTCCTCCTGCCATTTAGGAAAATAGCAGCCCCGAAGGGGTGAGAATAATCCCAGTAGTGTGGCAATAAAACCAATAATATAACAATATTAACTAGGCACAAAATCATAAACAGTCACTTCGACATATCCTTGTTCCTTTTCCTTTTTATCATATTCATATATTGCGTATATAACGCCTTTCCTTTGCGCTTTTAGCACCGTCGTGCGCGCACTTCACAGTGGAATCAAATATACCCTTGGCACCTGAGCTCCATGTGGATTCCATCTGTGGGCCTATGCGGACTGATGCCAAGTGTCCCATACCCCGGTACCTTGGGGATGCCTATATGATGCTTGCTCAAACACATGGTCCTGTACATAACTATTCTAAAACAAGGCCTATATGATCATGATATATGCATGTCATGCTATGCTTTCACACACAAAGCGTAAAAATGCGGTATGAATGTAAGGTGCATGCTTATATACCTTTCATATAGCCATCACGGCACATATACTTTTCATATGCGTTATGCTGCCTCATAACGTCTTTACCTCATAATCATATAGCCATCACGGCACATTTTGGCAGTTTCCTTTCATCATAATGGAACATAATATTTTTACGGCATATGGAGCATCATGTCACAATTTTATACCAGTAGTCAATAGTCACATTAGGCTTCATCGCCTGACACTTACCTTTGCGTGCCTTAAATATTACCAAAAAGCAGCGAAGTATCTCACTTCTTAAGCGCACCTAAATCAATTACAACTAATCATTTACAGTGGCTATTTACAGCAGCAAAACAGTGAGCATACAGCAGCAAAACAGTGAGCATTTACAGCAGCAAAACAGTGAGCATACAGCAGCAAAACAGTGAGCATACAGCAGTGTTTACAGCAGCAAAACAGTGAGCATACAGCAGCAAAACAGTGAGCATTTACAGCAGCAAAACAGTGAGCATACAGCAGCAAAACAGTGAGCATACAGCAGCAAAACAGTGAGCATACAGCAGTGTTTACAGCAGCAAAACAGTGAGCATACAGCAGCAAAACAGTGAGCATTTATAGCAGCAAAACAGTGACGTTTTAAAACAGAAACAGTGGCGTTTTTAAAACAGAAACAGTGGCACTTTGAACTTCCAAAACAGTGGCATAAATCTTGGTTTTTGGACAGTGAAACAGTGGCATATTATAGATTAAAACAGTGGCATTTTATGCATACAAATAGTGGCATAGAAGGACTAAAACAGTGGCATTTTATGCATAAAAACAGTGGCATATGATGACTAAAACAGTGGCACATTATGCATGAAAACAGTGGCATATGATAACTTAAAACAGTGGCCTTTTATGCATAAAAACAGTGGCATATGATGACTTAAAACAGTGGCCTTTTATGCATAAAAACAGTGGCACTTTAAGCATGGAAACAGTGACATTTCATGGCTAAAACAGTGGCATTTTATGCATAGAAACAGTGGCATTTGATGAGTAAAACAGTGGTATTTCATGCATAAAAACAGTGGCTTAAGGAGCACTAAAACAGTGACATATATGTGCAGAAACAGTGGCATATAAGGTGCAGAAACAGTGGCATGTAATGTGCAGAAACAGTGGCTTTTAGGTGCAGAAACAGTGGCTTCTAATGTGCAGAAACAGTGGCTTTTAATGTGCAGAAACAGTGGCTTTTAGGTGCAGAAACAGTGGCTTCTAATGTGCAGAAACAGTGGCTTTTAGGTGCAGAAACAGTGACATTTTAATGTGATTTTGAGGGACCGAAACAGTGGCATCTTATCTACAAAACAGTGGCACATCAAACCGAAACAGTGGCACATTTCTTCTTTAAAACAGTGGCCTAATTATACAAAACAGTGGCATATAATTTTAAGCATGATCATGAGACTTTTACTCTACAACTTATGCATACAAGTCATCATAAAATGGCTCCATACTTATACTTTAATCATGCTCAACCAAGGATCCAAAACAACACATATACAAGAAGACATTCAAGCATACATACATGGCTACACTAAGAAAGAATTCAAAGTTCAAGGCCTACCTCTTGTAGCACACCCTTCAAAGTCAAGAATCACACCACCTTCTAGCTTCACTACACACAAGTCCACACTTCCTAAGAGGTTCTATGCGCAACAAGGTGAGGAACAAGGCTAGCACTAGCTTGGTGTATGGTTGAGGTGAAGGAAGGAGGGAGTTGGCTTGGCAAAGTCTTCTTGCTCCAAGGAGGCTTGTTGGTGCGGCTTAGAGAGTGAGGAGGAGGAGGGGATGTTGGCTGCACTTGCACATGAAGCCAACTCCCTCTCCATGCGCACATATATAGGGAAAGTGAGGGAAAATTGCCATGATTAACTATCATGAAAAATTCAGATTTCTTTGAGAGGATGGGGCTGCACATAAGGCTGAATCAAGCAAGGTTTGCTTCTACTTTACTCTATTTACATGCAAAGAGTGAGGGTGTGATATGATCAGATTTGGGGCTGCCCAAAGTCAGAGAAATTTTCTGCACCATTGACCAAATTATGCGCATGAAGTGGGGTGGAAGAGGTGCATCATGTGCACATGAAAAAGGTTCACTAAGTCAACAAGCAATACCACTTGGTGGCAGCCAAAAATCTGCATTGATGCAGTCCTTGGTGCGCAAATTATGAGAGGAAAAAAGGTGTATTATGAGTGCAGATTTTGTGGCAGTCTAACACTCATTTTGGGCTGTCCTAAGTCAGAAAATTTCTGCATAAAAAACCAAACCATGCGCACAAGGTGAGGGGTGAGGGAGGTTCACTAAGTCCACAAGCAAGAGAGCTTTGTGGCAGCCAAGGATTCTGATTTTTGGAGCTGTCCTCTGCGCAAAAATGATGAAAATGCAGTCCCAAAATCTCACTTATGATGCATGTGGAAGGAGGAGGAGATTTGACTCATGAAGGGCTGCAAAAGCTTACCAAAAATCTGCACAATGCAGTGTCATGATGGAGGGTGTAAGTGGTTCTCCAAGTCAACAAGTTAGGCAGTTTGTGTCATAAGAAAAATCTGCACCCAAAGCCCTTCCCATGTGCGCCAAAATGGGGAAATAAGCAGCCTAAAATCATGCTCAAAGGTCCATGTGTCTTCCAAGCAATGAGGTTTAAATCAAGTTATGCATAATCAAGGTGAGGTGGCGGTTTAACAAGGCAAAATGACAGATTACTAAGTCCTAAATCACCCTTACTTGTGCGCAAGATTGAGTGGTGGAAGGGTTGCCATGTGAAGGTTTCTTGGTACACAAGACATCCTTGTTGGGCAAGGCTAGGGAAGTAAGAGTGGTTACAACTTTGGGCTGAATTAGCTTGATCCAAGAGCCATTCTTGGGCCATTGACCACACACACAAAAGGATCCAATCACAAATCCAATAGTACAAGTCCACACCCACACATTAGCCCACTACCAAAGTCCAAAGAACACTAAGGCCCTATATTACTTATATGATTAAATTCACATGTCTACATATGTACCCTCCTATGATTTAATTCAATTAATTACCTTAGTCTTATCCAAGGATAAAGGTCAACCAATTCACAAGCCATAACACCTAACCCATACATCCGAATTCTACACATGTACATATAGCATGTAGTACTTATGTATTCTACTAATTATGCGGGATGTTACATTTCCTGTAAATTGGAGGATTCGTAAGAGAACCCTGTGAGTTGATAGGAACCGTGAGAGGTGTCCTGTGAATTAGAGGATTCGTGAGAGAACCCTGTTAGTTGATAGGAACCGTAAGAGGTTTCCTGTAAATTGGAGGACTCGTGAGAGAATCCTGTAAGTTGATAGCAACCTTGAGAGGTATCCTGTTGACTGGAGGATTCATGAGAGAACCTGTAAGTTGATAGGAACCATGAGAGGTTTCTTGTAAATTGGAGGATTCATGAGAGAACCCTGTAAGTTGATAGGAACCGTGAGAGGTTTCCTGTAAATTGGAGGATTCGTGAGAGAACCCTGTAAGTTGATAGAAACCGTGAGAGGTTTCCTGTAAATTGGAGGATTCGTGAGAGAACCCTGTAAACTGATAGGAACCGTGAGAGGTTTCCTGTAAATTAGAGGATTCGTGAGAGAACCCTGTAAACTGATAGGAACCGTGAAAGGTTTCCTGTAAATTGGAGGATTTGTGAGAGAACCCTGTAAATTGATAGGAACCGTGAGAGGTTTCCTGTAAATTGGAGGATTCGTGAGAGAACCCTATAAATTGATAGGAATCGTGAGAGGTTTCCTGTAAAAGTAAACTTAATGCAGAAATTGATTAATAGCAAAGGGAAATTGGCCAGTTGTATTTGAAATAATAATATGTAAAGAAAATAGTGGAAAGACAACAATGTCGTAAGTCATGAGAGACTTAGCTATAAAATGTCTTAAGCTTATCCGAGTTCCATGTGCGTGTGGTAGTAAGGCCTGATAGTGTCTCAATTACATATGCCCCCTTATCAGTTTTACTGTGGACGCGATAAGGTCCTTCCAAATTTGCAGTCAATTTACCCTGCCGCACGTTCTAATTGCCGATGTCAGCTCTGCGTAGGACTAAATCTCCCATGTTGAAGCCTCGTCTGAAAACCCTTAAATTATAGTGCACTGCTATCCTCTGTTTAAGTGCTACTTCTTTGACGTGCGCGATCTCCCGCATCTCCTCAATCGTGTCCAAGTTATGAAGTAATGCCTGCGAATTGCAATATGTGTTTGTGTACATCTTTCTCCATGATAGTTCTCCAATTTCCACAGGGATCATGGCTTCACTACCGTAGACCATGCAAAATGGGGTTTCACCTGTAGTTGAGTGTTTGGTTGTTCTGTAACCCCATAGCACAAAGTCTAACAGTTCAGGCCATTCCCCTTTAGCTGCTTCTAATCTTCTTTCCAATCCGCGTTTAAGTACTCGATTTGCAGCTTCTGCCAATCCGTTAGTTTGCGGATGTTCAACCGACGTATATCGGTGTTTGACATGTAAATCCTGAAGAATTTGATTAATTTTATGTCCACAAACTGTGTACCATTATCAGTTATAATGGTATATGGAACGCCGAAACAACTGATGATTTGTCGATAGAAGAAATGGCAGATTTTGTTAGCGGATATTGTGGCTAATGCTTCTACCTCGATCCATTTGGAGAAGTAATCAATTGCAACCAACAACCATTTGAATCCTCCAACGGAGATTGGGAATGGCCCCAAAATGTCCATACCCCATTGGTAGAATGGCCATGGGGATATCATTGACGATAATTCTTCGGGGGCATAGTGTAAGTCTGCGTGCTCTTGACATTTGACACAATGTCGCACGTGTTTTTTAGAATCCTCTTCCATGGTGGGCCAGAAGTATCCTGCCCGGAGTGATTTTTGGGATAAAGATTTGCCTCCCATGTGGTGTCCGCCAATGCCCTCATGTACTTCAGAAATCACGTTTTGAGCTTGTTGGGGATCTAAGAATTTAAGCATAGGGGAAGAGAATCCTTTTTTTGTGAAACTGGTTATTGGTGTAGAAAGAGGCTTTGTGCGCTAGCTTTTTAGCTGCATGCGTTTCTTGTGGTGCTTCTCCTTTGAACAGATAATTCCATACTGGTGTCATCCAAGTTTCTCTGTCATCCAGTGGCATAGAGTCATCCTCAACCATGGATTGCATGCTTTGGGATGGTTGCGCTTGTCTTTTTGTTACAGCCATTATGATGTTAGGATTAGGGACACTTTGTTGGATCACCGTTCTGTTGTTTCCTGGTCCTTTTGTGCTAGCTAACTTAGATAAAATGTCAGCTCTTGAATTTTGTTCTCTGGGGATGTTTTCCACTTTGAAATTTTGAAATTCTGTCAGAAGTAATCTTACTTTTTCCAGATATCTTATCATTAATGCCTCTTTGGCCTGGTAGCTTCCTAGAACCTGAGTAACTACCAACTGTGAATCGCTCTTGAGGATTATATTTGTTGCCCCCAAGTCTTTGGCCATGGCGAGTCCTGCGAGGACTGCTTCATACTCAGCCTGGTTGTTAGAAGCTTTGAATCCAAAATGGATAGAGTGTTCCACGGTAATACCTTGAGGGCTTTCCACGATTACACCTGCACCACTTCCTTTGATATTGGAAGATCTGTCAACTTAAATAATCCAGTCGAAGCTGTCCTCAACCTCGTGTAAATGTGTCATTTCGACTAGGAAGTCTACTAGTACTTGGGCTTTAATCGCCTGTCGCGGTTCATAGATGATGTCGTATTCTGATAACTCTATTGACCATGAGATCATTCGGCCTGCTAAGTCAGGTTGTCTAAGTACTTGTCGCAGGGGTTGATTCGTTCTAACTTTGATTGTGTGTCCCTGGAAATAATGGCGCGGGCGCCGCAATGTCAAGATCAACGCGAAAGCAACTTTTTCGATCTATTGGTACCGCAATTCTGGTCCTTGGCGTGCTTTGCTGACGAAGTATATGGGCTGTTGTTCCTGGGCTTCCTCTCACAAGAGGGCAGCGCTTATGGCCTCATTACTGATGGAGAGGTATAGAACCAGGGGTTCATTAGGCGGAGGCTTAACCAAGACAGGTGGGTTGGCCAAATGTTCTTTGATGGCCAAGAACCCTGCCTCGCATTCTGGAGTCCATTTGAAATCTGTTTGTTTACGTAAAAGTTTGAACAAGGGTAATGATTTTTGAGCTGACGTAGGATGAAATCTGGTTAGAGCAGTAATTATTCCTGTCAATTGTTGCAGTTCTTTTACGTTTCGCAGGCTTGTCATGCTGAGAATGGCGTTGCACTTGTCAGGATTGGCCTCTATCCCGCAATGTTTGAGCATGAATCCTAGAAATTTTCCAGCAGGTCCTCCAAACGCACATTTAGCTGGATTGAGCCATAGCCTATATTTGCGCAGTTGTTGAAATACTTGTGCCAAATCTTGAGGATGTTGTGAAGTAGTCATTGTTTTGACTATCATATCATCAATGTAAACTTCAAGCATTTGTCCAATCTGCTGGCTGAAAACTTTGTTCATCATGCGTTGATAAGTGGCCCCAGCATTTTTAAGACCAAATGGCATCATATTATAGCAGTAGGTAGCTTTTTCAGTGATAAAAGCTGTGGCTTCCTTGTCTGGTGTGAACATTGGAATCTGATTGTAGCCAGAATAAGCGTCCATAAAGGATAAGACTTGGTATCCTGCAGAATTATCGACCAGCTTGTTGATGGTGGGAAGTGGATAAAAATCCTTTGGACAATGTTTGTTAAGATCTGTATAATCAGTACACATGTGCCACTTTCCATTAGGTTTCTTAACTAATACCACGTTAGAGAGCCACGTAGAGTATGTGATTTCTCTGATTATTCCAGCATCAAGCAATTTTGCTACCTCAATTTCAACCACTTGTTGCTTTTCTGGGGAGATTTTGCGCTTTTTCTGCGCAATGGGTTTTGCTTTGGGATCCAGGGTTAAACGGTGACATATTATGCCTGGGTCAATCCCTGGCATGTCAGCATCTGTCCACGCAAAAAGATCTTTGTTATCTTATAACACTGTTATCAGCGCGCTTTTCTCAGCTTCGGGGAGGTTTCTTCCAATTTTGGTGATGTTCGCAGGGAGTGGGCCTATTTGGAGGTCAAGGTCAGTCATATTTACTGATGTTTTGCCTTTGTCACCAGGCTGAAGAGGAGTTTTGGCTCTTAAACTGGTGTTATAACAGCTGCACGCTGTTTTCTGATCTCCTCTGATGGCAACTACCATGCCAAACTTGTTACGGAATTTCATCAATAGATGAGGCATAGAGATGATTGCCTTTAATGCGGCAATAGTTGGTCTTCCCAAGATGATGTTATATGCTGATGCGTATTCAATGACATAAAATTTTACTTTGATAGTTTGCGCGAGAGGCATGTTTCCAAAAGTGACCCACATTTCAATGGTGCCTTTAGGCTGTACGCATTCTCCTGTGAAGCCAATTAAGTCCGAAGATCCGTGGAGAAGATGTTCCTCTGGGATGTGCGTCGCACAAAAGGCATCCCATAATATAATATCAGCAGAACTACCATCGTCAATCATAATACGTTTTACCTGGAGGTTAGCCATGCATGCTGAGATTACCAGCGGGTCATCATGATCTGCTATGATGTCACCATAGTCATCATCGTCAAAATTAATGGCTTGTCGATGATCGCGCGAGTTTGATGGCCGTGTGTGATCGCGTACCGTCATTACTGATTTCAAGTGCTTTTTCCGTTGAGATTTAGTTGCACCTCCTCCCACTGATCCACCAGCAATAGTGGCTACATCTGCCGCGTCGTTGGGTAATCTATCGCGGTGTTGCATCACAACTTGTTCTCTGTTTCTTGGTGGAGTTCTGTGACGTCTATCAGTCGGAGTTGTTCTGTTCTCTCTTCTGTCATTGTTGCGAATAGAATTGTAATTTCTCCTGGGACGCGCCCTTTGCTCGTTGGGATTAGAGTCCTGATCAGGACTTCTAACGTGCTTTTGCTGTGTCTTGTATTCCCTGCAACTGGAAATAAATTCTCTGAGCTTACCTTCTTTTATGAGTGCCTCAATTGTATTTCTGAGCGCGAGACATTCGTTGGTGGTGTGCCCTTTGTCATTGTGGAACTCACAGAATTTAGATTCATCATGCTACACTCCTTTTGACATTGGAGGAGGTCTGTTAACCCGGACATACCCTGTTTGGAATACTTCCTTAAAAATCCGCTTGGGAGATGTGCTCAACGGGGTATAGTTGTCGTATTTCCCCCATTTTCGCCTTTCGCGAAATTTGCGTTGAAAATTCTTCTGGACATCTCTTTCAAAATTGTCTGTGTTAGTCCTGGCATTGGATATATCTCGCGATCGCTTATAATCTTCAAGGTTGATGAATTTCTCTGAACGCGCACGCAATTCTTCTATGGTGCGAGGTCGTTGTTTGGCTAGCGACATAGAAAAAGGTCCTTCCAAAAGGCCTTCAGTGATGATGTGTAGTGAGACTTGTGGATCTAAATCTCGGAACAAAAGTGCTTCATCAAAGAATCTATTTAGATAATCGCGCAGAGTTTCATTTGACTCTTGTCGAACTGTTTTGAGCGCGTGAGTGGATTTGTATTGCTCTTTACTCGTTGCGAACCGCACAAGAAACTGGTTGGTTAAATCTTCCCAACTTTGTACCGAATTAGGCGACAATGCTGAGTACCATCTAAGGGCTGTCTCCTTAAGAGTTGTAGGAAACAGGTGACATGCTATTGGATCCGCAACATCTTGAGACATCATGTTTGTCTGGAATTGTTCCAGATGTTCTTGAGGGTCTCTCTTGCCGTTATATTTTTCTGTAATAATCTTAACGTCCTTAGGAAATGGGACGTTCATTATGCAAGGGACGAATGGGTGAACAATTCGAGAAAATGTTCTGGAATTCCCATTAGAGTTTTCGTTCTCATGAGTATCTTTCTTTTCTTCACCCTTTTTGTTCTTGTGACCTGATGGTCCTGGACGATCAGTTGAATGTTCATGAGGTGGTTCGCTTTCATCCGAATTTTCAGGATCTTTCTTCTTTTATGTTTCTTTTTCTTTTCCTTTTTCTTTGGTTTTTTCTTTGTTCTTTTGAGCTTTTATCAATCGAGCTAGATCTCGATTTTGCTGGGCGATTTTCTTGTTTTGTTGTGTGATGATATCCAACAGGTGTTGGGGTGTAGGTGGGTCATCCAGGTGAATGGGAATTGGTGCCACCGATGAAGCTGATTTTTCGCGGGAAACAGGGGTCTCTTTCTGCTTTCCCTTGGAGCCATTCTGAGATTCGCTGCGAGTGTCAACCATGTTTTTAGAGAAAGATGGGTGAAAAGGTCCCCACAGATGGCGCCAATGATCAGACCAAATACGGTAGGGATAGCCCAATACGTATTAAGCCCAAATCACACACGGTTGAGACTCCTGGATTGCTTCTGTCCTGGACCTGATATCTGTTGTTGGAGTGAGCTTGAGCTCTTGGGCCTTCGTCTTTCACGTTATACCAGATGGGGGGTACCTGCGAAGACACTCTGATGCTTAAGTCAGTATCAGAGGCAGGTGTTTATGTTGTGAAAGTAAAGGATGATTGTACCTTGGTGGTACATAATGTGTTTATATAGTAGCTGAGATGTGTGCTTGGAGGATGCCTTTCTTAATGGTGAAGGCAAAGGTTCCTTGATGCCAACGTAGTGTAGCTGTCACGGTTTTAATGTTGAGGAGCTTGCCGCCATGGTGTCCAGTAGTAGAGTTACGGCGAGCAGGAGCTGTCCATTGCTTACTGGTATGAGGGCGCGGTGGTATTGCCTTGGCCCTTAAGTTTACTGTCTGTAGAAGGTATCCCGTTGTGTGGAGAGTAAGTATGTCTTATGAGCCGTGATGATGTCAGCATGCCTTGTATGGCGCGATGAGGTCAATCCATGTAGAACTCCGCGATAAGATCATCACGTTGTTGGGCCGCGATATAGTCATCGCGCTGTTGGTCCGCGATATAGTCATCGCGCTGTTGGGCCGCGATAGGGTCATCGCGTCCGTGCCTGCCCTTTGTGCCTTGTTCAGGGTCCTTAATGGGTTTGGGACTTCATGAGTTATTGGGCCCTGGATTGGGCTTCTATTATATCCGGATCAGAAGGGTAAAATAGTAATTAGCCAAACACGTAAACCTAGGAGAGTAAAATAGAGTAGGAGGTCTCAAATGATAAAAATAACCTTGGAAATGGATTCAGAACGAAAAATTGAGTGGTTAGACAAGTTTTCGAAAATTCGATGAATAGTATTTTTACCAGTTAAAAATATCGCGGTAGAGTTGCACCGTAAAATGCGTTGATTGAATTTTGAGCTCTAGGTTTGGATATAAGTTATAAAAGGTATATAGGACTAGGAAATGTGATTTCTGATGATAATTGACAGAAATTAGTGAGTTTGGGGAAGCATGCCTACGACGCGCGTAACAGCTTAAAAATGCAATTTCCCCAAACAACCGGAAAACTCCGGATTCATCTGATCAAGGGTAATTAAAGAATAATGGCTAATGTTAAAAATTAGAATTTTTAAATAGTTTATAAAATTATGGACGTTTGGCTGAATAGACGGGAGATCTGAACTAGTTTGAATCGCGTGAGGTGGCAGTGAGACCCACCCACCCCACTTAAGTGACTTAAGCCACTTGTCCCCATTACTATTCATTCTCTCCTCCCTCACTCATCAAACCCACAGCCCCCCATTGGAAGACAAAGTTTGGGCTTCAAAACTTCATCCTCTCATAACTCACTCAATACTCAACCGAACCCAACAAAATTTGTCATCAAACTTCAAGTAAACGATGATCTGGACACAACTGTACCATCCACAAGCCTTGAAACTCACTCATTTGAGACGGAGGAGGCAAAATCAGCCACAAGAATTGGAGGGATTTTGTGATTTTGGGAGTTGTTTGCTCAAGTCATTGCTTGGGGATCACTTGGAGGAGTCTTGTGACTTGTGTAATAACCCTAAATTATGTAGCCACTATTATTAACAAATCTTTTGTGGACAAATTAATTAATGCTAGTTATATATGAATAGCCCAAGTCAAGTATGGCTAAACAAAGAACCTAATGGGTTGAACCCACACCAACTAATGGCCTTAACGGCCCAAACACATGACTCTTGAAGTTATATAACATTAGACTAAGCCTACAATCAATGATAAACCTAAGTAGCCCAACCTTGGATGAACCCAATATATGAAAGAATAAGACTTGGCCCATTTAGTAATGTCCATGGAAATCCAACCCCAAGAGACCAAGTAGGCCAAATCCATTACCTAGAGTGGGCTTGGCCAAAGATACAAAGCAAACCCAATCCATGAAGAAGCCCAATTTGTGGACCCCCTTGGTGATGTAATAAGCCCAAGTCCATGAACCTATAAGGGGTGACGTGGAAATTAATGAATGGATGCCACTACATACAACCAATAAAAACAAAGGACTAAATGAAACTTGGCTACCCAATTACCAAGTTACGGCCAAGTGGAAGGAAGAAGGCAAGTGCCTTTTCTTCTCCCTAGATGATACATTAAAGAATCATAAACCTTTCCCAACCCCCTAGGCGCATACCAAAGGTCACAAGCCTCAAAAGGCTTCCTCCCATTAATGACTAGAAAGTGGAACCAACCTTCCCCAACCCCCTAGGCGCATACCAAATGTCACAAGCCTCAAAAGGCTTCCTCTCATTAATGACTAGAAAGTGGAACCAACCTTCCCCAACTCCCTAAGCGCATACCAAAGGTCACAAGCCTTAAAAGGCTTCCTCCCAATAATGACTAGAAAGTGGAACCACTCTTTCCCCAATCCCCTAGGCGCAATGATTAACCAAAAAGGAGGATTGTTTTACACACTTTAGTGTAGCACACACAAGGATTCCCCCTCCTCATGTGCATCATTCCCTAAGAGAATAATGAGGAGTATTGCTTCTAGGTAGGAAATCCAAAGGTCTCTCCTTCATGACACCTCCACCCTAGGTGCCACATAAGGATTTTCCCCTCCCCATGCGCATCACTTCCTAACCTCCTTCATCATCTATTGAAGAACTCGTGAAAGGTGGGCAGAAACTTTCCATTGAACATCATCACCTGAGGTGAGGTTCCCTAGTCTATGCGTTTGAGTTATGACATCCATTCCTCTTGAACAGTTTCGGGTAATAAGGGCTAAAGGAATACAAATATTCTCTCCTTATTTAGATTCTTGAGAACTAAAAATAAAGAAAAACCTTGTTAAAAAATGGGATTTTTAGGTTAACCAATTGTTAGAATGCGAAGTATGAATCCAGGTTGTAGGAATCATCTTCTAAGTCCTAATACCTTAAAGGACCGAACCTAGATGAGATATATGGATTAGGTAAGTTTTAGATTCACCTATAAACCTCAATATTTGTTTAGGCCGAACCAAAAGTGCAAAGGGAGACCAAAGCGTCGGAATTTCTCACGGAACCAAACCCGAATTCTTGGAAAGTGAAAAGACACGATATTACTGTAAGTGATTTATGGTTGTAGAAGTAGTTTCCTTATGGTTGCCACCCTCTTTTTGTAAAGTGTTGGTTTGACTGCAATATGTTATGTGATGCTATACAGTGATATGTTTGGCTGTTTGGAACTAATGTTTTGTTCATGCAAGATGTGTAACGATGGCCTGTGCACTAATACCACAGAGGCAACCTGACGAGGACCCTGGGTATTCATCCGTAAGACCATGGAGAGTAATGGCCATGGCAGGATTGGTATGATGTTTTGAAAGCATGATTTATCTTCCAAACTATGTTTCAAAGTTTCCATTCTATTATTGTATATGTTGTTATGTGACTATTGCAGGAGTAAGCATCATGGTTTGGAGGTTGCTCCAACTATGAGTCCTTACTGAGACCCCCAATCTCACCCCTCTTTGGGGATCCCCCCTTTTCAGGTAAAAATGACCAAGTGGGTAAGGAAAGGAAAGAGGCTGGTAAGACAGGAGGATGACACCATATAGAAAATTGTGGATAAGATTACTGCCCTTTGTAACGAAGGGCTCATCTTGCATTTGTGGAAGTTTTTGGAGAATATGATCTCACTCAATCCCTAAAGATTAAGTGATATTTTGAATTTTAAAATGGGATGTGTAACGCCCTCCCTTGTATGCATCCAAGAGAGTCGTTTGCTAAGCGGAATTAGAGTCGTTAACGTCACATGAGCTAACAAAGATTCTTATAGCAGTAAAAAATCCGAAAAGCGTTTCTACAGTTCTTATCACTTCTGTTTGGGCGATAAAAAATATTTCAAGTGATTTAGAAAGAGCACGTTGAGGGCTTCGCGTGCATATTAAATAATAGTAAATCGGAGTTCGTTTGCTCATAAAAACACCACCCGTAAGGTGCACTGTAAAAATTTCAGCACATAAGTCTTTCAAAAATTCCTTTCACAAACGTTTTCCAAAATAGAGATGATAAAGTCTACAGTCATCCAAGAGTACCAAAATATTAATCATTACAGTCATCCAATCAATCAAACAGCAACAGTGATAATCCATGCATCAGCAAGCAACAGCAAAACATCACTCCTTCAAATGCTTTTACGTACTCCTGCCATTTTGGAAAAATAGCAGCCCCGAAGGGGTGAGAATAATCCCAGTAGTGTGGCAACAAAACCAGTAATATAACAGTATTAACTAGGCACAAAATCATAAACAGTCACTTCAACATATCCTTGTTCCTTTTCCTTTTTCCTTTTCATCATATTCATATATATAGCGCATATAACGCCTTTCCTTTTCATCATCATATTCATATATTGCGTATATAACGCCTTTCCTTTGCGCTTTTAGCACCGTCGTGCGCGCACTTCACAGTGGAATCAAATATCCCTTGGCACCTGAGCTCCATGTGGATTCCAACTGTGGGCCTATGCGGACTGATGCCAAGTGTCCCCTACCCCGGTACCTTGGGGATGCCTATATGATGCTTGCTCAAACACATGGTCCTGTACATAACTATTCTAAAACAAGGCCTATATGATCTTGATACATGCATGTCATGCTATGCTTTCACACACAAAGAGTAAAAATGCGGTATGATGTAAGATGCATGCTTATATACCTTTCATATAGCCATCACGACACATATACTTTTCATATGCGTTATGCTGCCACATAACGTCTTTACCTCATAATCATATAGCCATCACGGCACATTCTTGGCAGTTTCCTTTCATCATAATGGAACATAATATTTTTACGGAATATGGAGCATCATGTCACAATTTTATACCAGTAGTCAATAGTCACATTAGGTAATATCGCCTGACACTTACCTTGTGTGTCTTAAACAATACCAAACAGCAGCGAAGTATCTCACTTCTTAAGCGCACCTAAATCAATTACAACCAATCATTTATAGCGGCGATTTACAGCAGAAAAAGTGACTTTTTCCTTAAAAACAGTGGGCAGAAACAGTGACGTTCTCCTTAAAAACAGTGGGCAGAAACAGTGACGTTTTACTTAAAAACAGTGGACAGAAACAGTGACGTTTTACAGCAGAAAAACAGCAGCACCTTACAGCAGAACAGTGAACGTTTTAAAACAGAAACAGTGACATCTTGGACCTCAAAACAGTGGCAGAACAGTGGCATTAGACAGTGGCAGAAACAGTGGCATTTGAATGTTAAAACAGTGACATAGTCAATGGCATTTGAACCTCAAAACAGTGGCATAAGTAGTGTTATTTGTGCATCGAAACAGTGGCATGAATGGTAACATTTAATCATTGAAACAGTGACATTAGTGGTGATATTTGCACATCAAAAACAGTGGCAAAGGGAGTGGTTTTTGAACATTAAAACAGTGGCATGAATGAGACATTTGAACATCCAAAACAGTGATATAAATCATGATTTTTAGACATTAAAACAGTGGCATAAATAGTGATTCTTGATCATCAAAACAGTGACAAAATGGGAGTGTTTAGACACCAATACAGTGGCATAAAGGGTAGTGTTTGGACATCAAGATGGTGGTTATTTTATGCAGAAACAGTGGCTCATTAAGCACTAAAACAGTGAGTGTTTTTGGTGCAAAACAGTGACATATTTGGCATTAAAACAGTGAGCATTTTATGCAGAAACAGTGGCACATAATGGACTAAAACAGTGAGTGTTTTTATGCAGAAACAGTGGCATGTGATGCACTAAAACAGTGAGCATTTTATACAAAACAGTGGCATCAAAATGGTGAGCTTGTCCAACCGAAACAGTGGCATATGCATCCTCAAAACAGTGGCACTTTTATACAAAACAGTGGCATCAAGATGGTGCTCTTGTCAATCCGAAACAGTGACATTCTTAGCCTCAAAATAGTGGCACCTTCATAGGGAAACAGTGGCATATTTCTCCTCAAAACAGTGGCATATTCATACAAGAAAACAGTGGCATGAACTTAAACATAACCATGAGACTTTCATTCTATAACTCATGCATACAAGTCATCATAAAATAGCTCCATCCTTATACTTTAACCATGCTCATTCAAGAATCCAAAACAACACATATTCAAGAGGACATTCAAGAACACACATTATTACACACCATGAAAGAGGTCTAAGTTCTAGGCTTACCTCTTGTAGCACACACTTCTTGCTCACACACCACACCTTTCTAGTTCTACCAACAACAAGTCCACACTTCCTAGGAGATGATCTATGCGCATAAATGGTGAGGAGGAGCAACTTAGGACAGCTTCCAAGGTTGAGCAGCAAGGCTGAACGGTGAGGGAAAGTGAGGAGAAAAACTTACACTTGCTTGGGGTATAGGCCACGGTTTGGATGGTGAGGGAAGGAGAGTTGGTTTAGTCTTTCTTTCTTTCTCCAAGTGCTTGTGTGTTCGGCTAGAGAGGGAGGAGGAGAGTTGGCTGAAGGTAAAATGAGGACAGCCCCCTCTAGTGTGCGCCTAACTTAAAGAGAAGTGGGAGGAGGTTGCAATGATGATGCATCATGAAAATTCTGGTTTCTTGTGAAGGTGGGACTGCACACATGGTTTGAACAAGCAAGAGTTTGCTTCTTGGTTACTCTATGTACATGCAAGGAGTGAAAAGGATAGGTTCAGATCTGAGTTATGCCACTTAAGTCAGAATTTTTCACACAAGCCACCAAGTCATGCGCACAAGGTAGAGAGGAAGGAGGTGTCATCATGAGCACAGATTTATGGCAGCCTAAACTCTGATTTGGAGCTGTCTTGTGCGCATAAGATGAGGAGGTTGCAGCCCCAAAATCCTTCTTTGGTTGCATGTGGAAGCAAGGACAGATTTGGCTCATGATGGACTGCCAAAAGCATGCAAAAATCTGCACATTTCAGCCTCATGATGGAAGGTGTAAGGTGGTTCTCCAAGTCAACACTCAATGCAGATTTTGTGTCATAAGGAAATCTGATTCAAACCCTCTCCATGTGCGCCTAAATGAGGAGAGATGCAGCCCAAATTGATGCTAAGAAGTACATGTGTCTTTCATGCAATGATGTTGAATCCAAAAGGTGCACAAGCCTAGGTGTGAGGTGGCGGTCATAAAGGGAAGGTAGGCAGATTTTCTAAGTATTTTCTACTCTCTTTTTGCGCATGAATGAGTGGGAAATACATCTAGCCATGTGGTGTTCCTTGCTGCATAAGGCAGCCTTGTTGGACAAGGCTTAGGGGAGATAATATTGGGTACAACTTTGGGCTGAACAAGATGGATCCAAAAGCCTCCTTGGGCCAATGGCCACACACAAAAAGAACCCAATCACACAAGTCCAATAGTGACAAGTCCACACACACTAGCCCACTTCCAAAGTCCAATAAACACTAAAGCCTTCTAACACACACTCAAATTACTCATATGATAAAAATTCACATGCCTACATATGTACCCTCCTATGATTTAATTTAAATACTTACCTTAGTCTCATCCGAGGATAAAGATCAAACAATTCGCAAGCTACCACTCATAAGCCAAAAATCCGAATTCTACACATGTATCTATATCATCATACACTTATGTATTTTACTAATTATGTGGGATGTTACACTCTCCCCACCAAATAGGAATTTTGTCCGCAAAATTAAACTTACTTAAGAGTTAAACAGTTCTGGATAGCGTTTCCGAATGTCGTCCTCGCGCTCCCAAGTGGCTTCAGCTGCCGACCTGTTGTTCCATAATACTTTCACCAAAGGAATTTCTTTAGAACGGAGTCGCTTGACGGATCTTTCAAGAATTTGGAACGGTTGTACTTGATACGTCAGATTTTCCTTTAGTTCCACTTCTTCCGGCTGTAACACGTGAGATGGATCAGAGAGATATCTCCGTAGTTGCGACACATGAAATACATTGTGAATTCCTGACAGATTGGGTGGTAAAGCCAACCGGTATGCAGACTCTCCAATCCGGTCCATAATCAGATACGGTCCTAAGTACCGTGGGCTTAACTTCTTAACTCCCATTCTCCTTCCGAGTCCCGATGTAGGTGTGATTCTCAAAAATACAAGGTCTCCGACTTCGAAAGATAGTGGCTTATGACGCTTGTCGTAATAACTCCTCTGCCTGGCCTGAGCCCTCTGCATATTTTCTCGAATCTTCTTTGCTTGTTCGGATGTTTCTTGAATTAGATCAGGTCCTAATATACTTTCTTCACCTACTTCAGTCCAACATAAAGGGGATCTGCATTTTCTCCCATACAAAGCTTCGTACGGTGCCATCTGAATACTGGAGTGGTAACTGTTGTTGTAAGCAAATTCAATCAAGGAAAGATAATTATCCCAGCTGCCTCCTAACTCCAGAACACATGCTCGTAACATGTCCTCTAATGCTTGAATGGTGCGTTCCGTCTGTCCATCGGTCTGCGGATGATAAGCAGTACTCAACCTCAAATGGGTCCCTAATGCTCTTTGAAAGGATTCCCAGAACTTAGATGTAAACTTGGGGTCACGATCACTGACAATACTCGTAGGAACTCCGTGCAGTTTCACAATCTCCTGCAGGTAAATTTTGGCAAGTCTCTCTGTATTATATGTGGTCCTAACACGCAAGAAATGAGCTGACTTCGTTAAACGATCAATAATCACCCAGATAGCATCATATCCTTCTCGCGTCCGAGGAAGTCCAACTACAAAATCCATCGCGATACTGTCCCACTTCCATTCGGGAATCTCCAAAGGTTGAAGAAGTCCTGACGGTTTCTGATGTTCGTACTTCACCTTCTGACAAGTTAGGCATCGAGATACATACTCAGCAACATCACGCTTCATACCCGGCCACCAAAACGAGGTCTTCAAATCGTGGTACATCTTCGTGGATCCAGGGTGAACTGCATACTTACCCTTGTGAGCTTCCTGCAAAACTTCTTGCTTCAACTCTTCATTCGGCACAACTAACCGGCCTTGAAATCTCCACATATCATTCTCATCCTTTACTACCTCTTGGTTGCCAACCAATTCGCGGACTAACTCTTCATCTTTCTGGGCTTCCTTAATTCTACTTATCAATTCATTCTCCACCTTTATATTTCCCAATCTTATGCTATGCCCTCTCTCATCTACAGATAAATTCAAATCTCGAAAGGCCTCAAACAATTTCAGTTCTTCTATCATCAGAGTTGCAGTGTGCAAAGTCTTCCTACTCAGGGCGTCAGCTACCACGTTTGCCTTTCCTGGGTGGTATTTAAGTTCAAAATCATAGTCCTTCAGAAATTCCATCCACCATCGTTGCCGCATATTCAGCTCCTTCTGGTCGAACAAATACTTCAAACTCTTATGATCGCTGAACACGTCAAACTGCGAACCATACAAGTGGTGCCTCCAGATTTTAAGTGCGAACACTATAGCTGCTAACTCCAAATCGTGCGTAGGATAATTTTCTTCGTGAGGCTTTAGTTGTCGAGATGCGTAAGCTACCGCCATACGATCCTGCATCAACACGCATCCAAGTCCTTTTAGCGACGCATCACAATATACTTCGAACTTCCGGGTAGGATCCGGAATCGTGAGTACGGGAGCACTCGTCAACCTGCTCTTCAGTTCCATGAAACATTCTTCACAAGCTTCGGTCCACTCAAACGGCTTGTCCTTCCGAGTGAGACGGGTAAGGGGTTGCACTACCTGAGAGAAATTCTGGATAAACCTTCGATAATATCCAGCAAGACCTAAGAAACTTCTTACTTCGGTGACAGTCTTGGGTCGTTCCCAATTCATAACAGCTTCAACCTTGCTGGGGTCTACCGCGATACCTTCTGATGAAATGACATGGCCCAGAAACTGGACCTCCTTAAGCCAAAACTCGCACTTCGACCACTTCGCGTACAACTGCTTCTCTTTCAATATTTGCAAGACGATCCTCAAATGTTCCGCATGCAGCTCTTCATTAGCTGAGTAAATCAGGATGTCGTCGATAAACACAATAACAAACTGATCAAGGAACGGGCGGAAGATGCGGTTCATGTAGTCCATGAATACCGCTGGAGCATTCGTGAGTCCGAATGGGATCACCTGATATTCGTAGTGCCCATAACGAGTCCTAAAAGCTGTTTTCGGAATATCCTCCGGTTTGACCCGGATCTGATGGTATCCCGATCGTAAATCTATCTTGGAAAAGACTCTGGCTCCTCTCAGCTGGTCCATCAAATCGTCGATCCTTGGTAACGGATACTTATTTTTCACTGTAACTTTGTTCAGCTACCGGTAATCTACACACAGACGTAGACTCCCGTCCTTCTTCTTAATCAAGATGGCTGGAGCACCCCAAGGAGAGGTACTTGGTCTGATGAATTCCTTTGCCAAACATTCTTCTATCTGCTTCTTCAGCTCGCGAAGTTCCAACGGCGCCATACGATACGGAGCAATGGAGATTGGTCCAACTCCAGGAACAAGTTCGATAGAAAATTCTATTTCCCTATGAGGAGGCAATCGAGGTATTTCATCCGGGAATACCTCCTCGAATTCTCTAACTACAGGTACATTCTGAATTTGAGTGTCAACCGGGGTCTCAGCCTCGATCGACAAAAGATACCCTGCTGCTCCCTTGCGGAGCTCTTTTCTAACTTGCAATAAAGAAATGAGAGAGAAAGGTTGAAAATTACCATCTTTCGCATCCAGAGCGAACACCCGTGCTTGCGTAGGTTGTGGATTAGCGTTCCGGGGGCATTCGTAAGCGAAATGTCCTTGCTGGCCACATCTGAAACATGCATTGTTGTTCTTGCGGCAAACTCCAAAGTGATTCTTTCCACATGTAGCACAAACAGTCGCACCCTGCCGTCCAGTTGACGATTGACCAACAGTATTGCTCCTCTTAAAATTTCCAGGCCGCGCCTGCAACTGCGGACCTCTGCCTCGACCCCTACCAGGTGTCGTCCTGAAGAACCTGCCATTCTTCATCGTAAATGTTCCGATCAAAGTCGGCGTACTCGATCAGCTGCCCAAATTTTGCAATATACTCATTAACCGTCATGTTATCCTGCCTAAGTGACAGCAGTTCCATGTGCTTCATTCTTCTCATTGCTTTAGGAAAATACTTATCCAAAAATACTTGTCTGAATACGGCCCACGTCAGTTCAACGTCCTGAGCTCTCAGCAGAGCCCTCGCACCAGTCCACCATGTTAAAGCTTCTCCCATCAGCTGGTACGACGCGTAATCAGTCTTCTGCGCTTCCGGGCATGCCATACGTTCGAAGATATGCTCGATCATCTGCAACCACTTCGCTGCAGCCTCAGGGTTGTCTTCACCCTCAAAGGTAGGTGGTTGGAAGTTGCGGAAGTCTTTCAACCTCCGACGGGCAATTTTTTCTGCATTGTCATGCAGTGGGGGTGGGTTCTGATTCTGTTTCATATTGACACGCCATTCTTGGCTCATATTCTGAATAAACGTTGCCAGTCCCCCAATGGTAGTGATAAGATCCTCTTCCGCATCGCCAGACCTTCCCCGAGTTGAACCGCGACCACCTGCCATGATTCTGCACTCACAATATCCTGAGATGAGTTGATCAGGCTCACCGCAAGTTATTCATGGCAGCAGTCCCAAGTAGGTACTCGCGTTCAATTCGGACAAGTTGACTATGCATCCGTGTCTTATCACAGAACGGTCTAAACAATCTAACTATCCTAGTCAATATATACTCAAGCAATTAAACTATAGCACATTTAGACAGTCAATCAGCAGATAAACACCATCAACAATCAATTCAATCAATCACAAGCAAATCCATGGACCAAACTGCTCTGATACCAATTAGTGTAACGCCCTCCCTTGTATGCATCCAAGAGAGTCGTTTGCTAAGCGGAATTAAAGTCGTTAAAATCACATGAGCTAACAAAGATTCTCATAGCAGTAAACAAATCCGAAAAGCGTTCCTACAGTTCTTATCACTTCTGTTTGGGCGATAAAAAATATTTCAAGTGATTTAGAAAGAGCACGTTGAGGGCTTCGCGTGCATATAAAATAATAGTAAATCGGAGTTCGTTTGCTCATAAAAACACCACCCGTAAGGTGCACTGTAAAAATTTCAGCACATAAGTCTTTCAAAAATTCCTTTCACAAACGTTTTCCAAAATAGCCGCTGTTCATAAAAGTTCAAGATAAAATAGAGATGATAAAGTCTACAGTCATCCAAGAGTACCAAAATATTAATCATTACAGTCATCCAATCAATCAAACAGCAACAGTGATAATCCATGCATCAGCAAGCAACAGCAAAACATCACTCCTTCAAATGCTTTTACGTACTCCTGCCATTTTGGAAAAATAGCAGCCCCGAAGGGGTGAGAATAATCCCAGTAGTGTGGCAACAAAACCAGTAATATAACAGTATTAACTAGGCACAAAATCATAAACAGTCACTTCAACATATCCTTGTTCCTTTTCCTTTTTCCTTTTCATCATATTCATATATATAGCGCATATAACGCCTTTCCTTTTCATCATCATATTCATATATTGCGTATATAACGCCTTTCCTTTGCGCTTTTAGCACCGTCGTGCGCGCACTTCACAGTGGAATCAAATATCTCTTGGCACCTGAGCTCCATGTGGATTCCAACTGTGGGCCTATGCGGACTGATGCCAAGTGTCCCATACCCCGGTACCTTGGGGATGCCTATATGATGCTTGCTCAAACACATGGTCCTGTACATAACTATTCTAAAACAAGGCCTATATGATCTTGATACATGCATGTCATGCTATGCTTTCACACACAAAGAGTAAAAATGCGGTATGATGTAAGATGCATGCTTATATACCTTTCATATAGCCATCACGGCACATATACTTTTCATATGCGTTATGCTGCCACATAACGTCTTTACCTCATAATCATATAGCCATCACGGCACATTCTTGGCAGTTTCCTTTCATCATAATGGAACATAATATTTTTACGGAATATGGAGCATCATGTCACAATTTTATACCAGTAGTCAATAGTCACATTAGGTAATATCGCCTGACACTTACCTTGTGTGTCTTAAACAATACCAAACAGCAGCGAAGTATCTCACTTCTTAAGCGCACCTAAATCAATTACAACCAATCATTTACAGCGGCGATTTACAGCAGAAACAGTGACTTTTTCCTTAAAAACAGTGGGCAGAAACAGTGACGTTCTCCTTAAAAACAGTGGGCAGAAACAGTGACGTTTTACTTAAAAACAGTGGACAGAAACAGTGACGTTTTACAGCAGAAAAATAGCAGCACCTTACAGCAGAACAGTGAATGTTTTAAAACAGAAACAGTGACATCTTGGACCTCAAAATAGTGGCAGAACAGTGGCATTAGACAGTGGCAGAAACAGTGGCATTTGAATGTTAAAACAGTGACATAGTCAATGGCATTTGAACCTCAAAACAGTGGCATAAGTAGTGTTATTTGTGCATCGAAATAGTGGCATGAATGGTAACATTTAATCATTGAAACAGTGACATTAGTGGTGATATTTGCACATCAAAAACAGTGGCAAAGGGAGTGGTTTTTGAACATTAAAACAGTGGCATGAATGAGACATTTGAACATCCAAAACAGTGATATAAATCATGATTTTTAGACATTAAAACAGTGGCATAAATAGTGATTCTTGATCATCAAAACAGTGACAAAATGGGAGTGTTTAGACACCAATACAGTGGCATAAAGGGTAGTGTTTGGACATCAAGATGGTGGTTATTTTATGCAGAAACAGTGGCTCATTAAGCACTAAAACAGTGAGTGTTTTGGTGCAAAACAGTGACATATGTGGCATTAAAACAGTGAGCATTTTATGCAGAAACAGTGGCACATAATGGACTAAAACAGTGAGTGTTTTTATGCAGAAACAGTGGCATGTGATGCACTAAAACAGTGAGCATTTTATACAAAACAGTGGCATCAAAATGGTGAGCTTGTCCAACCGAAACAGTGGCATATGCATCCTCAAAGCAGTGGCACTTTTATACAAAACAGTGGCATCAAGATGGTGCTCTTGTCAATCCGAAACAGTGACATTCTTAGCCTCAAAACAGTGGCACCTTCATAGGGAAACAGTGGCATATTTCTCCTCAAAACAGTGGCATATTCATACAAGAAAACAGTGGCATGAACTTAAACATAACCATGAGACTTTCATTCTATAACTCATGCATACAAGTCATCATAAAATAGCTCCATCCTTATACTTTAACCATGCTCATTCAAGAATCCAAAACAACACATATTCAAGAGGACATTCAAGAACACACATTATTACACACCATGAAAGAGGTCTAAGTTCTAGGCTTACCTCTTGTAGCACACACTTCTTGCTCACACACCACACCTTTCTAGTTCTACCAACAACAAGTCCACACTTCCTAGGAGATGATCTATGCGCATAAATGGTGAGGAGGAGCAACTTAGGACAGCTTCCAAGGTTGAGCAGCAAGGCTGAACGGTGAGGGAAAGTGAGGAGAAAAACTTACACTTTCTTGGGGTATAGGCCACGGTTTGGATGGTGAGGGAAGGAGAGTTGGTTTAGTCTTTCTTTCTTTCTCCAAGTGCTTGTGTGTTCGGCTAGAGAGGGAGGAGGAGAGTTGGCTGAAGGTAAAATGAGGACAGCTCCCTCTAGTGTGCGCCTAACTTAAAGAGAAGTGGGAGGAGGTTGCAATGATGATGCATCATGAAAATTCTGGTTTCTTGTGAAGGTGGGACTGCACACATGGTTTGAACAAGCAAGAGTTTGCTTCTTGGTTACTCTATGTACATGCAAGGAGTGAAAAGGATAGGTTCAGATCTGAGTTATGCCACTTAAGTCAGAATTTTTCACACAAGCCACCAAGTCATGCGCACAAGGTAGAGAGGAAGGAGGTGTCATCATGAGCACAGATTTGTGGCAGCCTAAACTCTGATTTGGAGCTGTCTTGTGCGCATAAGATGAGGAGGTTGCAGCCCCAAAATCCTTCTTTGGTTGCATGTGGGGGCAAGGGACAGATTTGGCTCATGATGGACTGCCAAAAGCATGCAAAAATCTGCACATTTCAGCCTCATGATGGGAGGTGTAAGGTGGTTCTCCAAGTCAACAAGTTAGGCAGATTTGTGTCATAAGGAAATCTGATTCAAACCCTCTCCATGTGCGCCTAAATGAGGAGAGATGCAGCCCAAATTGATGCTAAGAAGTACATGTGTCTTTCATGCAATGATGTTGAATCCAAAAGGTGCACAAGCCTAGGTGTGAGGTGGCGGTCATAAAGGGAAGGTAGGCAGATTTTCTAAGTATTTTCTACTCTCTTTTTGCGCATGAATGAGTGGGAAATACATCTAGCCATGTGGTGTTCCTTGCTGCATAAGGCAGCCTTGTTGGACAAGGCTTAGGGGAGATAATATTGGGTACAACTTTGGGCTGAACAAGATGGATCCAAAAGCCTCCTTGGGCCAATGGCCACACACAAAAAGAACCCAATCACACAAGTCCAATAGTGACAAGTCCACACACACTAGCCCACTTCGAAAGTCCAATAAACACTAAAGCCTTCTAACACACACTCAAATTACTCATATGATAAAAATTCACATGTCTACATATGTACCCTCCTATGATTTAATTTAAATACTTACCTTAGTCTCATCCGAGGATAAAGATCAAACAATTCGCAAGCTACCACTCATAAGCCAAAAATCCGAATTCTACACATGTATCTATATCATCATACACTTATGTATTTTACTAATTATGTGGGATGTTACAGGATGATTGTAATAGACTATGTTAACCATGCTACTTTAGACTTTTGTTGTAAGGAACTATGTTGGTATCTTTGGGTTTATGGATTTTAATGTTGATGAACTATGCAATTGAATCGTATGACCTATGTGCTTGGCTAGTATTATGCGGATTAGTGACTAAGTTTTTTATCTGACATAATGGATTAGAAACACACATAGGGCTAGGACTCTATCCAAATGACGTACTAGATGGACCTGGAGGAAATAAGTAACTTAAGATAAAAAGTAGTCGCGTATAGGGCTACATATTTGAGCATAGTAGGAGTATCTAACGATGAACCTCACATAGGGGAAGTATGAATGGACAAATAAAACTGATAACTTAGTAAAAGTAAGAACGAATTTAGTTCCTCAATATATAAAAGAGAATCATGCTTAGGGTAGAACCTCCGCGCTATTCATGTTGTTAAGAAATGTTGACACCTCGGACCTGTACTTTAAGGGGTGTTACATTTCTATGGTGTCAGAGCATTTTCTGAACTATGGATTAAAGATTATTCGCTAACTCCTTCCGTGGTTGTACCCTGTAACATATGTGCAGCACTATGCCGCCGCGCAGACCACCTACCCGCGGCAATCCTCAAGGTTCCGAGGACATGCAAGGCCAAATCAATGCCTTAAGGGATACCATCACTAAGATGTAGGCAAACGCGGGGGAAATGTTTCAGAATATTCTGAATGAAATAAGACACAACCCTCGCAACACAACCCATAACAATACCGCAAGTGGCTCAGGCACCGGAGGAGCCGACGATGGTCCCCCACCACCCCCGAACCATGGAGCGGCGGGCCAGAATAATCAAGACCTATTGCTGACGTTTAGGAAACACAAACCACCCTCATTTCGAGGAGGACACGATCTGATCGTGGCTGTGCAGTGGCTGCAAGCCATGGACAAAATATTTAGAGTGGTCCAATGCACCGAAGATCAAAAAGTACTATTTTCGGTGTATATGTTGGAAGGAGACGCCCATCATTGGTGGGCTAATGCGTCTCAACCGTTGGAAAGGAAAAATGCGGCAATTACTTGGGCCGTATTTGAAGAAATGTTTTTAGAGAAATATTTCCCGATATCAGTCCGGGACAGCAAGCAAGGCGAATTTGACCGACTCGTACAAGGAACCATGATGGTAGACCAATATCACGCTAAATTCAACGAACTACTCCGATTGGAGACTTACCGAGGAACCATGCCCATGCCGGATTTTCTGACGGCAAAATTTCAAAGGGGTCTATCCGCTAGGATTGCGGAATTAGTAGCTGGCAACGACACCTGTGACCTGGCCACCCTAGTAAACCGATGTAGAAAGGTGGAGGCGGTCGGATTGCAAACAAGGAAGCCCGCGGAAACCAGCGGATCCGGACCCAAAACTCCGATGACTAGGAACGGACCCTGGAGAAGGAAGAGCGGAGGCAAACCATGGCAGCCCAGGCGTGATGACCATAAGTTTAAGAAGCCCGGGAATTTCCGAGGAAATGGTAGCAGGGCTCCTAATTGCCCCAAATGTGGGAAGGCGCATTACGGCAGTTGCTTGAGCGGATCAATGAAATGTTTCAAGTGCGGCCAAGAATGACACTTTATCAAAGACTGTCCACAATGGAGGGAGCAACAGCCACCAGCTGAGGCACCAAGAATGGGCAGAGTTTACACCATGGATCAGCATGTGGCGGACCAAGCAGCCAAACTAGTCAAAGGTACGATCAATATATGTGGTGAAAAACTATCTATTTTATTTGACTCTGGTGCGACCAATTCTTTCATTGCTGATTATATGGCAAAAGCATTTAAATTAACCATAAGCCCGATGCAATCCCCTATGAGAGTCACCTCTGCGACGGGGGAGGTGACAACGTCCCACTTCATATGTGAAAATGTAGAATTCAGATATAAAGGAAAGGAGTACAACCTAGACTTCATAATTCTCCCCTTAGCCAAAATGAATCTAATATTAGGAATGGATTGGCTAGCCAAGCAGCGTGTAATAATCGATTGTAGCAGCCGAAGTATAATAGTCGGCGGAGGAAGAATAGAGACCTCACTCTCCAATACTTTACCGGTCGAATCAAGAGACTGTACTCTCAGACTAATAGCTGGCCTAGTAGGTGCCAGCGAGATGCCGCCGACGAACATCCCCGTTGTCAAAGAATTCAAGGATGTATTTCCTGACGACATTACCACTTTTCCCCCTGATAGGGAAGTGGAGTTTTCTATTGCACTTGTACCCGGGACTGGGCCAATCTCAATTGCGCCCTACCGCATGTCTCCCCTAGAACTAGTAGAGTTGAAGAAGCAGCTAGAAGATTTGTTAGGGAAGAATTTCATCCGACCCAGTGTGTCCCCGTGGGGAGCACCAGTTCTGTTTGTATAGAAGAAGGACGGGTCGATGAGACTTTGCACGGACTATCGGCAACTCAACAAAGTAAATGTCAAGAACAAGTATCTCTTGCCTCGTATCAAGGACTTAATCGATCAACTGAGGGGTGCAAAGGTATTTTCAAAGATCGACCTATGGTCAGGATACCTCCAGATCCGAATCAAGTCGGAAGACATCCCTAAGACCGCTTTCAGATCGAGATATGGACACTACGAGTATTTGGTTATTCCCTTTGGATTGGTTTAGGGTTTAGGGTTACATGAATCAGATCTTTCAACCTTACTTGGATCAGTTCATGGTCATATTCATCGACGACATACTAATATACTCGAAGAGCATGCAGAACACTTAAGAACTGTGCTACATGTATTGTGGGAGAAAAAACTATACGCAAAACCATCAAAGTGCGAATTCTGGCTGGCCGAGATCCAATTTCTCGGACATGTAATTTCAGAAAAAGGAGTAGCAATGGACCCAGTAAGATCGAAGCAGTAGTAGACTGGGAACGACCAAAGACTGTCACAGAGATAAGGAGCTTCCTCGGATTAGCAGGGTATTATCGAAGATTTATCGAAGGGTTTTCAAAGAGGGTGTTGCCACTTACCCAACTAACAAGAAAGGAAGTTCCCTTCGTATGGACCCAAGAATGTGAAGCATGTTTTCAAGAATTAAAGAAAATGCTGACAACAGCTCCGGTACTGACGCTGCCAAACCCGGAAGAACCATTCGAGGTGTATTGTGATGCCTCCAAGATAGGCTTGGGTTGTGTACTTATGCAACACGGAAGATCAGTAGCGTACGCATCCCGACAACTGAAGCCGCATGAGGAAAACTACCCCACACACGATCTGGAATTAGCTACGATCGTGTTTGCCTTGAAGATATGGTGTCATCACTTGTACGTTGCAACTCTAACAGTGTACAGTGATCACAGGAGCCCCAAGTATTTATTCGACCAAAAAGAGCTGAACATGAGACAACGCCGTTGGATGGAGTTCATAAAGGACTACAACTCTGAATTACAATACCATCCCGGTAAGGAGAATTTAGTCGCGGACGCCTTGAGCAGAAAAACCAGAGGAGTTGCGAACATGGTGATAGCCGAGCATCGGCTGATGGAGGAGTTACGGAACTTGAACTTAACAGTGGTAAATAGCGAATGTGGAGCCGAATATTGGGCGGTGCAGATCATAGAAGAACTCCTGGAAAGGATCAAACAAGCTCAGCAAGCCGTTGACTGCTGGAAGAGACTGAGAAACCAGCCTGGTGTTAGCCTGAACCAGCAAGGCATAATTAGTCTTCAAGGGAGAATCGTTGTCCCTACAAAACTCCTGAGAGAGGAAGTCATGGAGCTGGCACACAAGAGCCAATACTCAATACACCTAGGAGCCACCAAGATGTACGCAGACTTCAAGAATACCTTCTGGTGGAAAGGAATGAAAAGAGATGTGGGAAGGTACGTGAGCAAGTGCATGGTATGCCAGAAAGTAAAAATCGAACATCAACGACCGGCAGGCACCCTACAACCCTTGAACATTCCGGAGTGGAAATGGCAAAGCATATCTATGGACTTCGTGATAGGTTTACCCAGAACCCAAGCAGGCTATGATGCCATCTGGGTAGTGGTCGACAAACTGACCAAATCAGCACACTTCATACCAGTGAAAGGGACTCATACAATAGAAAAGTTGGCTCAAATCTATGTAAAGGAAATCGTAAGATTGCATGGCATCCCAGAGAACATAATCAGTGATCGGGATCCTAAGTTTACATCCTGATTCTGGTCTTCATTACAACAGGCATTCGGAACCCAACTGCGATTAAGCACGGCTTATCACCCCCAGACCGAGACGGAGAGGACAATACAAACCCTCGAAGACATGTTATGGGCCTGCGCTTTAGAAAAAAAAGGTTGTTGGGATCAGTACTTGCCATTAGTAGAATTCTCTTACAATAACAATCATCATGCCAGTATCGGTATGGCTCCGTACGAAGCATTTTATGGAAGAAAGTGTCGTACTCCTACCTGCTGGGAAGAAGTTGGCGACAGAGAGTTGTTCGGACCAGACATGGTCAGAAAAATGACGGAACAGATCAAGATGAATCGCAACAGGCTATGAAAAGCCCAAGACCGACAGAAGAGTTACTATGACCTGAAACACCGACCCCTGGAATTTGAAGTAGGGGTTCATGTATTCGTCAGACTCTCCCCTGTTACTGGTGTCGGCAGAGCTCTTGGTGTACAGAAGTTAAGTCCACGATATATCGGTCCCTATCAGATTCTGAGAAGGGTAGCACCGGTAGCTTATCAATTAGCATTACCCCCCAACCTTGCAAACCTTCATGATGTATTTCATATAAGTCAGTTGACAAAGTATTTGGCAGATCCCTCCCATGTAGTGTTACCGGATACTGTTGAAGTGAGACCCAATTTGAAGATTCCGGTGACACTATGCAAGATTTTTGATAGAGAAGAGAAATGACTCTGCAGCAAGGTGATCCCGATGGTGAAAGTACAATGGCAAGGAAGGACTCCTGAAGAAGCAACCTGGGAGCGTGAAGATGAGATCCGACGGCAATATCCCGACTTAGATTGATTGTAAATTTTGAGGACGAAAATTTTATTAAGGCAGGGTGGATGTAATAACCCTAAATTATGTAACCACTATTATTAATAAATCTTTTGTGGACAAATTAATTAATGCTAGTTATATATGAATAGCCCAAGTCAAGTATGGCTAAACAAAGAACCTAATGGGTTGAACCCACACCAACTAATGGCCTTAACGGCCCAAACACATGACTCTTGAAGTTATATAACATTAGACTAAGCCTACAATCAATGATAAACATAAGTAGCCCAACCTTGGATGAACCCAATATATGAAAGAATAAGACTTGGCCCATTTAGTAATGTCCATGGAAATCCAACCCCAAGAGACCAAGTAGTCCGAATCCATTACCTAGAGTGGGCTTGGCCAAAGATACAAAGCAAACCCAATCCATGAAGAAGCCCAATTCGTGGACCCCCTTGGTGATGCAATAAGCCCAAGTCCATGAATCTATAAGGGGTGACATGGCAATTAATGAATGGATGCCACTACATGCAACCAATGAGAACAAAGGATTAAATGAAACTTGGCTCCCCAATTACCAAGTTACGGCCAAGTGGAAGCAAGAAGGCAAGTGCCTTTTCTTCTCCCTAGATGATACATTAAAGAATCATAAACCTTTCCCAACCCCCTAGGCGCATACCAAAGGTCACAAGCCTCAAAAGGCTTCCTCCCGTTAATGACTAAAAAGTGGAACCAACCTTCCCCAACCCCCTAGGCGCATACCAAAGGTCACAAGCCTCAAAAGGCTTCCTCCCATTAATGACTAGAAAGTGGAACCAACCTTCCCCAACTCCCTAGGCGCATACCAAAGGTCACAAGACTCAAAAGGCTTCATCCCAATAATGGTTAGAAAGTGGAACCACTCTTTCCCCAATCCCCTAGGCGCAATGATTAACCAAAAAGGAGGATTGTTTTACACACTTTAGTGTAGCACACACAAGGATTCCCCCTCCCCATGCGCATCATTCCCTAAGAGAATAATGAGGAGTATTGCTTCTAGGTAGGAAATCCAAAGGTCTCTCCTTCATGACACCTCCACTCTAGGCGCCGCACAAGGATTTTCTCCTCCCCATGCGCATCACTTCCTAAGTGGGTGATAATGAGTATTATTTCTAGGTAGACATCCAAGAGTCCCCCTCATGCGCATGACTCCTTGGACAGGGTGAGAGAATTGCCTAACCTGCTCACTCAACCTAAGAACCTAACCTCCTTCATCATCTATTGAAGAACTCGTGAAAGGTGGGCAGAAACTTTCCTCACCTGAGGTAAGGTTCCCTAGTCTATGCGTTTGAGTTATGACATCCATTCCTCTTGAACAGTTTCGGGTAATAAGGGCTAAAGGAATACAAATATTCTCTCCTTATCTAGATTCTTGAGAACTAAAAAGAAAGAAAAACCTTGTTAAAAAATGGGATTTTTAGGTTAACCAATTGTTAGAATGTGAAGTATGAATCCAGGTTGTAGGAATCATCTTCTAAGTCCTAATACCTTAAAGGACCAAACCTAGATGAGATATATGGATTAGGTAAGTTTTAGATTCACCTATAAACCTCAATATTTGTTTAGGCCGAACCAAAAGTGCAAAGGGAGACCAAAGCGTCGGAATTTCTCACGGAACCAAACCCGAATTCTTGGAAAGTGAAAAGACAAGATATTACTGTAAGTGATTTATGGTTGTAGAAGTAGTTTCCTTATGGTTGCCACCCTCTTTTTGTAAAGTGTTGGTTTGACTGCAATATGTTATGTGATGCTATACAGTGATATGTTTGGCTGTTTGGAACTAATGTTTTGTTCATGCAAGATGTGTAATGATGGCCTGTGCACTAATACCACAGAGGCAACCTGACTAGGACCCTGGGTATTCATTCGTAAGACCATGGAGAGTAATGGCCATGGCAGGATTGGTATGATGTTTTGAAAGCATGATTTATCTTCCAAATTATGTTTCAAAGTTTCCATTCTATTATTGTATATGTTGTTATGTGACTATTGCAGGAGTAAGCATCATGGTTTGGAGGTTGCTCCAACTATGAGTCCTTACTGAGACCCCCAATCTCACCCCTCTTTGGGGATCCCCCCTTTTTAGGTAAAAATGACCAAGTGGGTAAGTAAAGGAAAGAGGCTAGTACGATAGAAGGATGACACCATACAGAAAATTATGGATAA
>JAVKPL010009073.1:0-35449 GCA_032173675.1 Gastrolobium villosum | reverse complement strand
TTGCGAAGTCGCATTCCAGGAGATTAAGAGGAGATTATCTTCTCCACCCATTCTGGCCAAACCCAAAGAGCAAGAAACTTTAATCCTTTACTTGTCAGTTGGGGAGTTGGCGGTCAGCTCGGTCCTGGTGCGAGAAGACGATGAAGGCCAACAACCCATCTACTTTGTAAGCCGACTCTTACAAGGAGCCGAACTGCGGTACCAGCGGTTAGAAAAGATAGCTTTTGCACTCCTCACTTCAGCCCGCCGACTTCGACCATACTTCCAGGCTCACAAAATCCTGGTTCGGTCCGATTTCCCAATACGACAGATACTGCACAAGCCGGACTTAGCAGGCAGAATGATGAGCTGGGCCATCGAACTATCCGCGTTCGACATCACATTTGAGAACCGAAAGGCAATCAAATCACAAGCTCTGGCTGACTTTGTCCGCGAATTAACCTCGGCACCCCATATCTCTCCTGACAATTTGGATAAATGGACCATATATGTGGATGGATCCTCTAATTCAAAGGGAAGTGGAGCCGGGGTCATTATAGAGAATCCGGACGGAGTAGCGGTTGAATATTCCATGAAAATGGATTTTGAGACCTCGAACAATCAGGCGGAGTATGAAGCCTTCATAGCCGGCTTGCTCCAGGCTAAAGAGCTTGGAGCCCGGAAGGTCAGAATCTGCAGTGATTCCCAGTTGGTCACTTCGCAGGTCGAGGGCAACTATCAGGCAAAAGGACCCTTGTTGGTGAAATATCTGGAGCACGTCAAGCAGGTAATGGCACACTTTGAGGAGGTGGAAATCAGCCACATCCCAAGGAACGCAAATAACAGGGCAGACATATTATCCAAGCTCGCCAGTACGAAAGGATGGGGCAATTACAGAACCGTCATAGAGCAGAATATTCCCGAGCCGACCTGCGTCATGCACATCTCACAGGTAGATGATTGGCGTAGCAACATAATTTCATACCTTGGTGGGGGTACTGTGCCCAAAGAAAAAGCCGCGGCCAGGAAACTCATCCGGGATGCCGCATCATATACCTTAATTGAAGGGCAGTTGTATAAAAAGGGGATCTCAACTCCCCTACTCAAATGTGTCAATTCAGATAGAGCACAGTATGTTTTATCCGAAATACATGAAGGGATCAACGGCCAGCATGTCGGTGGGAAAGCCTTGGCTCGAAAGGCACTTCGTGCCGGCTACTTCTGGCCGTCCATGGCAAAGGATGCAAAGGATCACGTACAACGATGTGATGAATGCCAGAGGCATGGTAAAAACCTCTTGGCACCACCTGAAGAGCTGAACTTTATTACGGCTCCATGGCCGTTCTACAAATGGGGAATGGACATTCTGGGGCCGTTTGCAGCAGCAGAGGGTCAGCTCAAATGGTTGATAGTCGCCATTGATTACTTCACCAAGTGGATCGAGGCAGAGCCAATTGCTTCCATTACCTCGGCCCGAATACAACGTTTCTTAGAAAGAAACGTAGTATGCCGTTTTGGTATCCCGGCGGAAATTATAACGGATAACGGCACCCAGTTCACTAGCAAAAGGTTTCAAAACCTTATGGCTGGGCTCCATATTCGGCACAGATTTGCCTCGGTGGAACACCCTCAGACTAATGGGCAGGCTGAAGCAGCTAACAAGGTTATAGTTGAAGGCTTACGCCGACGTATGGAGCAATCCGCTAAAGGTAAGTGGGTAGAAGAGCTCTACTACGTGCTTTGGGGGTACAGAACCACGGTTCAAACCTCGGTGGGCGAATCTCCCTTCAAACTCACATATGGATGTGAGGCCATGATCCCAGTGGAGTTAGGGGAGCCATCTTGGAGAAGAGTTCAAACTCTTACGCAATCAGAAAAGGATAATAATGATAAGGTGGCGGTTGAGCTTGACCTAATAGAAGAAGTCCGAACTATGGCGTACTGCAGAAACTACGCGGCCAAGCAACTGGTGGCTAACCGGTTCAATAAGAAGGTGCGACCTCGGTCATTTGAAGCTGAAGAGTTAGTCCTGCGAAGGGCGGATATAGGAGGGCGAAACGCGTCACAAGGAAAATTAGCCCCAAGATGGGAAGGACCATTCAGAGTCAAAAACAAATTGTCCAAAGGAGCTTACGTGCTAGAAACTCTGAAAGGAAAGCAGGTGGCGAGGACATGGAATGCAGATAAGTTGAAAAAATATTACAGTTAAATCAAATGTCTTGCTTGCACAATGCAAAAACGATGTTTTCTTTTATAACTTTGTAATTCAATAAATTCCGCATTTCTATTATTTATAAGTTGTGTCCAACTTTGATAATTTATGCAATGAATGCACTTTCCGACGTCTGGAAACCAGCGTTGCAAGAAATTGAACCCACCGTTGCAAAAAAGAAACTCGGTTGAGTGTTCATTTCTGAACTAGAATCCGAGCTTCACAATCCCATGTTAAAGGAGAAGTTCTGAATTCTAGATTAAAATCCGAAGTTATGGGAACCCAGCCGGCCAAATAGGCCAGAGCCGAGTGTTCTAACCCGGATTAACAAATCGAACCCGCCAACTTGGTTGAGAGTTCGAATATAAGTTGAATCCGCGATAGATGAACCCGTTGGAAGTTCAAAATACGCGAAGAAAAAAAAACTAGGCCCGGGTGTTTGAACCCGCCTTGCCTAAAGGGCAAGGTTGAGAGTGCTAACCTTGGCCCATTTATGGAAAGTGGGAAATTGTGCTGAGGGGACGCCCTCGCACGTTATCTCGGCTAAATTCAAAATCCGGCAACAAAACTCGAAATATACGAGACGGATATTGCAATTAAAGCAGATAAACTACACAATTAATTCTATTTTTGAATTAATATCAAATTAGACCAACGTGTTTATACAAAAAATAAAATAAAAAAGAGAGGCCGGGATGACCACGGCATGTTACAAATTACGGGGTATCCCCCCTCAAATTTGGCTGAGAGCCGGAATCCGGCTGCCGATCTTCCTCCTCCAAGACAGGGACCAAACCTTCCCCATCCGCTGCGATTGGCTCCTCGGCTGCCGAGTGGAAAATTCCGCCGCTAATGTAGCCATAGCAATCCAGCTGATCCAGGTTAAGAGACGCTTCAGGGTTAAAGAATTTAACCTGGTTCACCGCATTGTTGAAAGCGGAACCAACAGCATTTTCAAGTACAGTCTGGCTTTGATTATAGTCAGCCTGCAACTCCTCCTGCTGCGCCCTCAGCTGTTTCAGTTGAGAGGCCATCTCCTCATGCGCAGCCTCCGCCTTGGACAGCATGGATAGCTTGGCTTTGACGAACCTTAGTATGGCGTCCTTGCCACCTTCCACTCCGCAGCAATCCGAGATAGCATTTAAGTCGGCTTGCGAATTATGCACTGACAGACTGAGCTTGGCCACATCAGACTTCAGAACTTGATTTTCCTGCCTTAGCTCGGCTAGCTGACTCTGCATGTTGTCCTTCTCGGATAAAATTTCGAAGTGCTTCTCGAGCAGGAGGGAGTACGGTTTCATCAAGGAAGCCGCCTTGAAAAGGTATTGCTCGGCTTTCTGAAGCTCCTCCGCTTCGGCCTTTGAAGGAGCAGGAGAGCCATAGAAGGAAGGTGGAGCGCGGGTCACGCCACGCAGCTCGGCAGTGACCCCCATCTCCCATAATGAACCCCTCCTTAAGCCAGCAGGCAGGGGAGAGGGTGGGGCGTTACCCCTCGCAACAGATACCACGGCCCGGGTGGTGCCTCCAGTAGTAAGGGGGGTCTCCTCTGGCTCCCCATCCAACCAGTTTTCACCATCATTGGTCAGATCCAAGATGGAGGTGCCATGATGGGGCTCAGGGTTGGATGAACCCGCACCCGGGGAAGGAGCAGCAACCTTCGTTTTCTTTGAGGGGGGGGGGACGGGCTACACCCTTGCCCCGCAGAACCCGGCAATAATCAGGGACGTCATCCGAGCTGGGGTTCATGGTTAAACCTGGCAAATAAAAGAAGCAAGGTTACCAGCATAATCAAGGACATATCAGATTCCAAAGCAGGATAAAAACGACAAGTAAATGAAAAAGAAAAAAAGAAAACAATGTTGAAAAGCATACTGGGCTGATCGCTTGCAACAGAGGACTTAGCAACCAAAGACGCAGCACTCATATGACCCCGGGTATGGACATGGGTTAGCAAGGTCTTGACATTGAGCTTCTCCTCGGTAGATAAGGGCAGCCTGTAGTCAGCCGACTTGCGAAGGTAATGTTGATGGGACCAATATAATGGGAATTTCCCCTCATCTTTTTCCCCAACAAACCACGGCTTCTCACCGGCCTCGGCCACGACCTTGAAGTACGCGCCTTTGAAGTTTTTGAAGGAGTCACTATATACAGAAAACAACCTCCTAGACGGCTTACTAATACGACCCCGGATGCTGGCCCAACCCTTCAACTTGGGAGGTTCAGAACCGGAGCGTGGGGTGTAAATGTTAAAAAAATACATAAACAGGGCAACGGAACAGTTAACGGACAAGGATACGCAGAGTTGCTCGAAGGCAACAATATATGCCCATCCGTTAGGGTGAACTTGAGTGGGAGCTAAAAGGAAATGGTTTAGAAGACATATAATAAAGGGGGAAAAAGGAAAGCGAATACCGATCTTGGTGATCAAGTCTCGGTAAAAGAAGAAAAATGGAGGCTCTTGCGGATTCCGACCTGAGCACACTGGCTCATCCTCCGCTGGGCAGAAGGTATTAAAACCTATCGGGTTACCAATGGGTAACCCGGATATTTCCTCTGTGGTCAGGGAGGACCTAAAACTAAGGACTTCCTGGGTCACCCAGGGAAATTGCCGGCGCAGACTGACACCCACCGGGGCAGAACCTTCTTCAACTACCGCAACCTCGGCTTCCACCTCGTGATTAGATGAGGTAGTCTCCACGTTGAGTTCTGCAGAAGGGGACTCCATAAGAACCTAGAACAGCAAAATGGGTGGATTAAAAACAACAAAAGAAGCAAAGTACACGCACCTGAGTTAAATAAACTACAGTGTGAAGAGCTCGACGAACTATCTGAAGAAGTCATGGGAACTGAAGTTCTAAGTCCGACACGGTGAGAACAACTGCCTAAGACAAGGTTCGCCATGAAGTCATTACCATTCCCAATAAATTGCGCGCTGAGATGAACGCAATTGAAGCACGGATTTGGATTCTGAGAAAGGGAGGTCGATGGTAGGGGCTGAACAGAAGACGGATTCAAGGAAACCTGATCTCGAGGACCAGTGATGAGAAGGGAAGACGACCTAGGTCTATCACCTAAGGAAGGGTTGGCGCTCGTGGGCATACAGCCCGCGATACGGTTAGAAGGCAACGACCGACCTCGCCTCGAGGGTCGAGACCGCCCTTGACCATTGGGACGAGATCCCACTGGTGGACAGCGTCCAGAGCCAGAAGCACGACGACGACGCTCGGGCCTAGAGGCCGGCAGCCGACGTCCACGGCTGGAAGAGGCACCTTGGCCTCGAATCACCTCCTCCTCAGCAGCCCTAGCTTCCTCCTCTGCCAAGATTTCGTCACTCCGGCCGAAAACACGAGGACAAGTGGCCCTCCTATACTCATAAGGAACTCCCTTATCCATATTGGAAACTTTTCCAGACAAGAGCAACAAACGCCAACCAGCGACAGTAAGAAAATTGAAGGTAAAGAGGACGAGTGCGAATGCAGAATAAATGCGGTGTAATGAAAGCAATAACCACAGGAATGCAAGCAACAAGCAGTAATAGAAGGCAAGGAGATAAAAAAAAAAGAAGGGTCAGAAAACTCGTACTTACAGAGCAAGTGATGCTAAAGTACCGAATGGAGAAGATTGATGCTTCCAGAAAACCGCGAAACACAAATGTCACAAATCACAAGTGAAGTAACGAAAGAAGCAGAAGGTGAAGAAAGGGGGGGAAACGTCAGTAAAATAGGAAGAGAGGAGAAGTCCAAGAGATATGACCCGCGAAAACGAAAAGGCAGGGGTAAAAGCGTAAATGCAAAAGCAAAAAGCACCTGACAAGACAAAACGATTGATATCTGTACAGTCGCAGTCGCATTAAATGCCAAGACGGCGCACAGATAATCAAACGATACGCATCATGATGGCTTAAAACACGTGGAGGATGACCGCAAGATGAAAGACTGGCATGTGAATTCATATCGGCTATACAGCCGAGATGTTTCAGGTCAGATGATTAACGCAACTCGGCAGCCAGATAGCTCAGCCTACCGAGCTGGGGGGCAACTGTTATGGGTTAGACCTAGGCCCACTATGCACCTCGGCCCGAAGCCCACATTGCACCTCGGCCAGCCACCAAACCCTAGAGCCGGGCTATATAAGGCAGGTAAAGCAGAGCAGTAAGGTACACATTTTCTAATCCTAAACACTATAGATCACACACACACCTTGAAGGCATACGCTTAGGTCAGTGTCAGTGATCCACGTTCCTCCCAGATACCTAATCTATAGGCATCTAGAGAGAAACACTTGTATCCAAGATCAATCATCCAACCTACGTTGGACACATCTGCCAACAGGCAGAATAATATTATAAATAATATATAATCAAATAATATATACTACCTTGTACTCTAATCATATATAAGTGGCAACACCTATACTCATAGTCATAGCATGAGTGCTAGAAATTTGACTTCCTTAATAGCAAAAGTAGGAGTATAGGCATAGCATAGTGTTTTGTTCCTCTGTTTGTTTATTTTTTATATTTTATTTTTTGACAATTTGTAAGGTAACTTGTGAAGTCAAGAAATAAGGACGCGCTGCAGTGGAGTCCAGGAATTGAAGGGGTTGTGAGGAGGGGACCCCATTCACTTTCCGTACTTCTTCGTTAGAGAGTGCAACTTTCCGGTAATCTCCAGCTATATTTCATTATCCACTCTTCTTTTGCCACCTCTCATTCCCGCAGCATATAACAAACAGCCACTTTCTTTATCTACGAGGAATATTTTTATTATCAAATTTTTTTACTACCAACTCATTATCTATTTAATCACCATTGGATCAACATTTTTTCTTTTTTTCAAAAACTTTTTAGCATTATTTCTTTTTGATTCATCGGTAATTAGATAGATAATAAATTAATAGTAAAAAATTTTGATAGTAAAAATATCTTTTCTCTTCTTTAACACCGCATACCTATTCATTTCAAAATTTACCATGCACCATGTGCTGCGATGTCACAAGATTTGGGACATGTTTATTGTTTTTTTTTTTTAATTAGTTTGCCCAGAGGTATAACTATTTATCAATTGGTAATTTTTTTAAATTATTGGTTAAATTTTACATTATCTCCTTATAATTAGATTATATTTCAAAATATCACGTTATACTTTTAATTATTATAATTAACTTTCTTATATTATGTAATTTCAACAATTAAACGTATTTGTTAATTTTTTTACAAATTCCGTTAACTACTGTGTGTTTGCTCCTTATCTTTTTCACAAAACCATTATCCCAAAAAAAAAAAAAAAAATCCGAAGATTACCCAACTTTTATAAATAGGTGTAGTTCAGTTAACAATATAGGCCGAGTATGTGGAGAGAAAATCTGAACTCTTTCCATCAAATACTTTTTGAGGAGGAGCGAGGAGTTTTAATTGTAGCTATATTCCGATTTGAGATTAGTCTTATAGCCGATTAAAAAAGTCGAAGTTTGTGAGAATATCCGAAGCTGACTCACCTCAAATAGATAATTAGGATCTGAATAAAAAAAATTATTTCAACCTAAAAGCTTAAGTTATTAGGTGAAATTAATTAATGATTTTATATTATATTTCTCTAATATGCCTCTTCACATAAGAACTCAAACTCTATAATATTTAATTATATTTTTATTAATAAAATGTGAGAGGTGAAAATTGAACCCATAACTACTTAGTCATGTTAGCTCTAATATTATGTAAAAAATTATTTTAATCCAAATGCTTAAGTTATTATGTGAAAGACAATTAATGATTTTATGGGTTTTATAATTATCATGTTGAAGGAAAATTGAAATCTTATGTTGTAGAGATAAAAAGCATGTGGGACCCATGTGTTAGAAAAAATTATATGTAGGATCCATGTTAGCACGAAAATCGAAGGGTGTGTAAGAAAATTTGAATTCTCATGTTGAATGAGAATTATAAAACCCTGATTTTATATAGTGGTTTATTGGTTTCCAATAGCATGATGGAAGTCAACAAATATAAGCTTGTGAAATGTACGAGCAATGATATGACTTTCAAATATAACTAATAAATGGAAGTTGAAAATTTTAATCTGATGATAAAGTAAATGAGAATTCTTTTAATTAATTGTAATTTGAACAAAATAAGAATAATTGGTAAAATGAATCAATCTTTCAACAATAAGATTATTGTAGCATCTTTTCCCTCCAAGTGAATAAATTATGCTGAATATGATGTAATTATCGTTTGAAAAGAATTTCTCCAATTGACTCTGTTGCTTTTTTAATATATTTTTCATATAGATCATAAAATTTAGTTTGCTTTGAATTTTTTAAATAATTTTTTTTATATAACAAATTTTTTTAAATATTTTGCATAAGTGCTTTATATGAACATTATATTAGTGGTAATAATTAATCAAGAGAACCATAAATTTTGAGGATAATTAATCAATTTACTATTTCATTCTAATCAAAGTTAAGTTAAATTTATTCAATTTATTAAATTTAGGTTTTATATATCTAAAGCTAAGTTTAATTATCAAATTTGTTTGTTTATTTGTACAAATATTACAAGGAACCTCCAATGCTTAGGGATTCCGGTTGTCATTAAAACAGATCAGACATAGAGTGGATCAGAGTTAGCCATAAATTTAGATAAATGTGACTTCCCTTATAGTGATGTTGAGATACTTGATTTGTTCTATGAGACTGGTCTTAGATATGTTCATGTCGATATTAAGACTTTTCTAAGAGATTAATAATGTTAGGCTCTGTTATAGTGTTGAGGAACTCGGTAAGTGTACCGGTCGTACAAGTAATAAAGTGATAAGAAAGTTGTCGATCCCACGAGGACTAATGACCAAGCAATAATTTATTTATTTAACTAAAGTTGGATTGATCATTAAAGGTTTTCTTGAGAATATTGTGATTAATTTAAAAGCAGAATTTGTAAACTTATTTTTGGTTTTTAATATTTTAGAAAATAAATTCAGAATTTAGAATACTAGAAATTGGTTTTAAAATTTAATAAAAGGCGTAGCTAGGATCCAACTTCCCCAATGGTTTCTTAACGTGTTTGTCTATTCTTAAGATCACATTCAAGATTAAATTATTAATAATTCTTTTTACATTTGATTAAATCACAATGACTTGGTAATCTAATCCTTTACTCTAATCCAAAGCCTAATCCCTTAGTGCCTTTTCATAGAATAAGCATTAACGCAAGAACTCAAGTTATAAAATTCACAAGCCTATCCATAGATCATGAAAATTCCAGCAATCAATCAATCGGAATCACATACCAACATCCCTATTGTCATGTAACTCATGTGTTTATCTATGAGTGATCAAGTCATAAATAAAACTAATCATAAATATCAGATTGATTGCATAATTCAAAGACAAAGAATGTAATTCATAAGAAATAAACAAACATCAACTAAGAACCCATTGGTCCTATATCTTCCTAACTACTAAAATAATTTAGCTACGCATAATCATAAAAACAGAATTTAAAGCTACTGTAAAAGAAATGAAGTTCATGATAAGACTTGTCTAAAAGTGATGATCAATGATGCAGAAGTGCTTCCTTCCTTCTCCTCTGCAACGATCCAGTGTTCTCTTTTTCTCCGTCTCGGTCTCTGAGTTTTCCTTCGCATTCCAGAATTTAAGAATGAATGGAATGAGCCCTAACATGTCATTTTAAAGAAATAAACTGAGCTTTTTAATATTTGGATCAGCTCGTTGAGCAAGAATTAATATTGATTGATTCTTTATTTTTCTTGATCTGTATCCTCTGCAACTGCCTTTATCCCTTAGAATTGGTGATTTGTTATTCCTAGTATGAAACAACCTGAAACAATAAAAAGATTAGGATCTTATCTAGTTGTTGGAATCTTTATATCTTTTTGGATTTTACTAATTAACACTATATTTTTAATCATATTAATTATTATTTGAACTATATTTAACCATAAAAACATAGTGTCTTGGACACTTATCAAATCATTCACAGATTTACTCATTGTTGTCCTCAGCAATGAATTGAATTAAAAACATGGAATAATGTAAGCATGCTTAATATAAGACTAGGCAATATATCAATTTATGAGTGATCAGACTTAGACAGAAAATAATGGGATTTTTGAGAACAAACAATTAACTAAGCAGCCTTGAAAGTAAGCAAGTTATAAAATCAAAGTATGAGTTCAGTCAATCAAGCATAAAAATTGAGTTTTTAACACATCCCTCACTAGATATATCAAGTCACTCATCTGTCTAATGGTAAGTGTTTCGCTCCAATTTTCACTGTATCAATATTTTCATAAGCTTGATAATATTCCCACTTTCCATAATTAATTCACATGCACAAAAGATCAAGAGGTCTTTATTTAGGTATCGCTTGAGGAGAGATACCAAGGTTTCTATAAATCAATTTGGATTTATACCAGGAAGATGTACCATGGAAGCCATTTTCTTGATGCAACAACTAATGGAAAGATATCAAGAAAATAAGAAGGACTTACATATGGTGTTCATAGACCTTGAGTGTAACAGCCCGTTGTACACCAGTATTGTTAACATTAATTATGATATTAAGCGCAGTTACAATCACAAAAATTCATTTATAAAAATGCGAGTAAACTTTTTCCGTTTATTACGCCAGCATTTAAAACCATAAAAAGCGTAATAAATAAAAACTGTGACCGTAACTGTAAACTCTTGCGGAATACTGGTTTAAACTACTTTCATAACTTTTTACTTAATATAAGTCACTAAGGGGTTCCCATAAACCCACTTAACCAATTTCTCAATCTTACGTTTTCTACCTATCCGAACGTGGTTCAATATATTTATTTATATCCTCTCAAATTTCTTTTTGTTCGTCTCATCTTTTGGAATCTTTTACGGGACTTAATTACCTTTCTAATGAGTCATCACACGAGTTATTTCGATCCGTTTGCTTCGGATATCGCCACTTGAAGTTGGACAAGCAAAACTGCCAACCCCAAAATAGCTCCAAACACCCCTCACTCCACGAATTACTGTAGGAAAACCACTCAATCAATTTCGCTCAAATTTTTATACCATAAACTATACACCTCAAGCTTCAATTTGATATATCATACACTTAATTTGACTAAGAAACGAAGCGGGAATTAATTTCCCAAAACCGGTCCAGAACTGCCACAAGTGCAGTGAGCAATTGGGAAGTCTGCACTCTCTGCCTTCTCCAGGCCAGCTTTCAACCCAGAATTCTCTCAAATTATACCACAAGATAGAGGACATCGCAACCTTCAAAATGGTGTATGGCAAGTCCCTATCGGACCTCTTTAGAGGGAGATATGCTCTCTAGAAGTTCGTCTAAATTCTGCCAATTCTACAGAAAATTCTACAGAGTTTCCTTTGTTTTTACAAAAATCCCCAAATTGCAAATGTATTTTAAGACCTCAGATGTACCTAATATTCAATGGGTGGCACACACAAGGACCAAAAATTCCTTGGGGCACTTACAACCCAACTCAGTTTATAGTTATTACACAATTCATATCATACTGCTCACTTGATTAGTACTTAATACGTTTCAATCATCAAAGTCCATTTACATGCATTTTCTAAGCATTCACATAATCACAATCCTAAAATAAGCCTAAATCCCTTCCATCATATTACATAAAGTATCTATGTACAATTAAAACATATTACAACTTATAATTTCATGACTTTAAATTACAACTTGAAACATAAACTCAAAATGACATATACAACTAGACTTAGGCAAAATGACATGAACAAATATAACTACGAATCACCTCCTACATACATATGAAATGTTCATGCCCTAAGTCTAACCTAGGCCCAATGGCCACCAAAATGCAAAATACTAAAAGTGCTCCAACTAGTCATCCTACGGGCTTCTTACTCGCCGCTCCGGCACCACTGCTACCTCCTGAAATAAAATCCCCAAGATGGGGTGAGATATACGAATATATCTCAGTAATCCAGAGGTTTTGGAGAAAACTCTGCCCAATGGCTCGCTTTGATGCATATAAATAATATACAATAACATCTTGAAAAATGGGATATAGCAAGGGATTTAGAGAAATTGGGGAACATCGGGATATAAAATACGACGAAGTTGGAATGGTAGCTACCAATACCATGCAACGTCCTGCCTAATGGCTCGGCATATAAGCCTACGGGTCTCATCCAAGGCGTGTTCCTAGAACATCAAACCAAGGTACCCCTCCCATCCACATACACCCGAGACTTCCTAGTGTGCTCCTATCCGGATTATACACCACGACCCTGGATCAACTGGAACTCCCTCTCGGAGACCTATCTACCAACATACAAACTACATGCATGATCATGTTATTCTACATTACTCATATACATTTCCTATCATCACCATCAACGGGTATGGTGGAACACACAAGGGGAACAAGCCCCAGTACTAAGAGGTTACCTCAATAAGCCTCTTCACTTAGCTCCACAGAAAAATACTCTCCGAGCTCGTTACTCAACAGAATGCCTACACAAAGGACATTCCCGATTACTCAAAACTCATACGAACACATGCAAGTTAACAATTATACAAGCATTGTTCCAATCGCTTACCTCAATCCCACTTGGTCCAGGACTAAGGGCAATCCACCGACTCACGGTTCGAGGTTCAAATCAATTTACTGGAACCTACAATAACCATGTACGAAATATCAGTACACGACAATTCTATCAAAATACGAAAAAAGCCAAAAACCACCCCTGCACCTTGTAGGTTCGGCCTTGGAAGGCTTATTTTACAATTTATTTTTCTAATTTTTCTTTCTCATTTTATTATCCATCCTTAGGTTGCCAAAAGGCCATACCAAGTGCCGTTTTTCATTTTACGTCTTTTAAACGTCATTTTGTCTAATATTTCGCTCTAGGTTCCTTTTAACCACTTAACACCATCAATATTTTTCCTTTGGTTTTTCAACCATCCAACCATCACACAACCCATCTATTTACCATTTAATTACACAACACATAAACCATTTAATTTTCAACATAATTCTCTCACTTTTCCCCTAAATGGCCGAATTGCACCAAGGCAATTCCCAAGAGATTTTCAATCAATTTCATTATTTCACATCTCATACAATCCTATTATAACATCACACAATCATACAACAACTCACCAATCCAATCCTGACACATTTTCAAAACTCAAAGTCATGACACCTCAAGTTTTTCTAAGTTAAAAATTCATAATTTCATCAATAATTTTCATGGCATTTCTAACTCTAAGACATTATCATCTAATACACATTTTTCATTTGAGCTCTCTAACATCACAAATCATCAATTTCCCCTTTAGGGTTCATAAACTCAATCCAAAGATTAAATAATTAAAATGGTGAAGAAACTTACCCAAATGCAAGGCACAAGGCTCCTCCTACACATACTCCACCATTGGAGCATCTAGAAGCTCCATGAACACAAATCTTGCCAAGTGAGCCGCGACCTTGGGGAGGGGATTTCTCAAAATATGATGGGTTTCAAGGCTCAAGACCACCACCAATGGGTTTGGGAGGGGAATTCCAATAAGTTTCATGACAAATTATGCTTGATTTGGTGAGGTAGGATGGAGTTAGAAGAGAAAGAAAGCTTGAAGCATTTCTTCCCCAACCATCCATGGAGGCCGCAGGCAACAAGGTGAGGGAGGAGAGAGAGAGCTTCCAATTTTTATGACTTGCCATGTGGCCAAGTCCACTTAAGTGAGGTGGGCCCCACCGCCACCTCACGCGATTTCAAATTACTTCGAATTTCCCTCATATTCCGCTAAACGTTCATGATTTCTTAAACTAATTAGAAAGTAAAATTTTTAACATTAACCATTGTCCTTTAATTATACTTGATCAGATGAATTCTGAGTTTTCCGGTCGTTCGGAGAAAATACTGTTTTAAGCTGTTGCGCGCGCCGTTGGCACGCTTTCCCAAACTAACTTATTTCCATCAAATTTTATCAAAAATCATATTACCTAGTCCTATAAACCATTTATAACTCATATTTAAGACCTAGAGCTCAAAACTCAATCGGCACGTTTTACGGTGCAATCGTACCGCAGTATTTTTACCCGGTAAAAAACACTATTCACTAAATTTTCTGAAACTTGCCTATCCACTCATTTTTCGTTCTGAATCCATTTCTAGGGTTATTTTTATCATCTGAGACTTTCTACTCAATTTCCTTCCTAGGGTTGTGTGCATGGCTAATTTACCGTTTTACCCTTTCTTTGTGTTTTGGCCTTATACTCAGGATTTTCACTAATCCTTCTCTTTAATTCTCACTTAATATTTTAAATATTTAAACTTAGAAATGCGAGGTGTTATATTGAGAAAGCATACGATAGGGTTCCAAGGAAAGTTTTATGGTGGGTTCTGGAGAAGAAAAAGGTACCATCAAAGTATGTAAAGGCAATCAAGGATATGTATGATGAGGCTACTACATGTGTGAAAGCTTGTAATGGAACATCAAGTTATTTCCCTATCTCGATAGGTGTACACCAAGGGCCGGCTCTAAGTCCTTATCTCTTTGCCTTAGTTATGGATGAACTAACAAAAGATATTCAAGAGGAAGTGCCATAGTGTATGCTTTTTGCAGACGATATTGTGCTTATTGATGAGAGTAAGGATGGTGTTAATAAAAAACTTGAATTGTGGAGAAGCACATTGGAATCTAAAGGATTCACATTAAGTCGAAGCAAGATTGAGTATCTGAAGTGTGAGTTTTCTCTGGTAAGAGATGTAGACCAAGATCCCGTGCATCTAAGTGGTCAAGAGGTACCCAAGAAAGACGCATTTAAATACCTGGGCTCCATTTTGCAAAAAGGTGGAGAGACTGATGAGGATGTAAACCATAGAATCAGAGCAGGGTGGATGAAATGACGCAGTGCATCTGGATTTTTGTGTGATCGCAAAATCCCCCTTATGTTAAAAGGAAAATTCTATAAAACAACAGTAATACCTGCAATGCTATAAGGAGCTGAATGCTGGCCAACTCATAGGTAACACGAGCATAAAATGGGAGTAGCAAAGATGTGGATGTTAAGGTGGATGTATGTTTATACGAGGATGGATAAGATAAGAAATGAAGATATTCGACGAAAGGTAGGAGTACTACCGGTGGCTGAGAAGATGAGAGAACATAGATTGAGGTGGTTTGTGCACGTAATGAGAAGGCCCCTAGATGCTCCCGTAAGAACAGAAGTGTATATTAGATTGGCGGACCGAAACTTACTTGGGGGAAGGTAGTAAAATAAGACTTAATGGAGTGGGATATAGATTGGCGGACGGTATACCTTAGAACGGAATAGAGAAAAGCTATAAGCATGGTGGAAGGTTAGACCCGTTGTTATTCCTATGTTCCAGATGGTCCCTTTTTAGTCCTTTTCCCCTTCATTTCCCTTTCTTCTTCTTTTCCCTTTCTTTTTTACTTTTATATATATATATATATATATATATATATATATATATATATATATATATATAATTACTATCTTATCTATTTATTTTTACTTTTTTTTCCAACCTTTTTGTTTCTTTCATTTGGGTTCATTTACCACCGACCCCAATTAATTTGGGATAAAGGTGTTGTTGATGTTGATGTTGATGAATTCAGTGTATATTAATTTAAATTATTTTATAATTGTTAATTAGTTTCATTTAATTTTGGTTTAAGTAATATTAATTTCTTTTGAGCTATTAAGTAATTTAATTTAATTAAGGAGAGTTAATGAATTAAATGTAATTTATGTTTGTTAATTATTTTAGTTTAATTCCGTCTATATTAATTAAATTATTTTATAACTACTAATTAATTATTTTTAGGAGTGTTAATTGATTTCATTTGACTTAGTTTAAGTTAACTTAAATTTTTTTAACCATTAAGTAATGTAATTTAATTTAAGAGTGTTAATGAATTAAATGTAATTTCTGTTTGTTAATTATTTTAGTTTAATTTTATATTAATGTAAATTATTTCATGATACACACGTAATATGCTATGTTGCATAGCACATTTGCCACGTGTCAGATAAGCTGACTAAACATGCTATGTTGCGTAGCATATTTGATGCCACGTAATCTCGTTGCACTGCGCAGCGACTTACGTTGCTGTTGGCCTTGCTAAAGAGTATGCAAGATATGCGCAAGTATACACAACCATAAGTAATATAGGGCGTATTTGATACCCCAATTATCGGTCCCACAAGGAATTTTGGCGTTTTTAACTTGACTAAAATTGATAATTGCTTTTCACCAATAATTTTTTTTTTGTTGATAATTGCTAAAACCGAATCTAATCTAAAAAGAGAGTAAAAATAAAAATAAAATAATCACAAGACTAATATGAAATATCAATGACTACGTTACTATTTTATTTTTATACTTTTCTGAATTAATTTTGAATTCAATTGCGCTAAAAGATGGAAAGTAAAAGATGGAGAGTAAAGAAGTTTTTTTTTTTTTTTTTTTGATATAAACAACTTTTAGAGAAAAATTGATTAAATGCCAAAGCAGAGAAAAAAAAATGAAGTGGTGAAAAAGTTTATAAAAATGGGTTGAGTTTTCGGTTCTCCTTCCCCACAGTGCTTGAAAGAATGATTTGATTAACAAGTTGCTCATCCAAAAATTCCCATTTAGCTTAGCAGAACTCACTTGTTAATTTTTAATCTCTTAAAAAATTATTTTATCCAAATTCAGCAATTCACATATCTTTATGCCAAATGGGATTAGGACTCTTGAGACTCAGGTCCAGTGGCGTAGCCACGTATAAACCAGCAGCTGCCTTGGTATTTGTTTGGCTTTTTTTTTTACTTGTTATATATATTAATTATTAATTATCTAAGGTAAAAATTATAATTTGACACCACCTAAATAGAAAATCAAATCCTCCATACAAAATAACAACAAATCAATTAAATGCAAGTAAATAATAAGGAACATGTATAGTATGGTTATTTTCGTGTTTTACCTTTTTTATTTTTTATCCTGTATATTTGTTATATTATTTATTCTTACTCCTATTATTTTAAAAAAGAAAGACTTCTAAACTCAATCACAAAAATGATTAGTTGACTTATTTCAAAATTTGGACCCAACAAAACCAAATAAACCCATTTAAAAGTAGGAAAAAAGGTTTGTCCTTTTAAAGGACACAAGGTCGTATCCTTTTAGTTTTTGACACTATATCTTACGGGTAAAACATAGTTATAATATGATTTTTTTTTATTTCCTCAGTCACTTCAGCTGACATGGAGAGAGAGAAAAAATAACTTTTCATGTTATAATTATGTCTTACCGAAGACATAGTGTTAAAAACTAAAAGGACACAATTTGCGTCCTTTAAAAGGATAAACACTTACCCCTCAAAAGTAACAATCATGAAACCAAATGAATAACAGGACTATAATTATGGAATATAAAGGTCCATTGAACTATTGTGTTTTGGGTTATTGCACACACAAAGAATAGTCAAAAACCTAATTCCCAAATATGAGAACTTTCCATCCTGCTTATGGCTGTTGCAAACAAGGGCGATGTTCTCTTCATGAGATATTAAAAATTTAAGGAATAAAGATAATGAAAGATGAGATGAAGGACAATTCTTATTATACATATAATTATTGGGGAAGGATATAGTTACAACCTTTTTTTTACAACATTTTACAACCATATCTTATCACCGATGATTTCCGCCAAACAACAGTTATCATTTATTGTAAATTAATAATTAATTAATGAGTTTAATTTGCTAAAATGATAATCGTTGATTGGCGGAAATCAACGGTGATAAGATATGGTTGTAAGAGGTTGTAAAAAAAAAGGTTGTAACTATAACCTCCCTCATAATTATTATATTTGTGGGTTTTCATATCTTTAGGATAATGTTTGCTTTATTACTTATTATGTTGTGGGAGGAAAGTGAAATTCTTATTTTTGAAATGTTTACCGAAAAAGTTAGTATATTTTTATATGTTTGCTTTGATATATAATCAACGATAATTGTTCATTTGTATTTTCAATATTATGTGACATTATTTAGTACATAATTTAGATAACTATGTTAGAATTCATAGTAAAAAATTTTCCTGATAAATTTATTAATTGCAATAGATATTTTGGTAATTTAATATGTCAAATTTCTTGGCACCACCTAAATTTTTGGGCCGACTCCACCACTGCTTAGGTCCAATGTTACATGGAGGACTCATGCATGTTTGAAGGGAGATCCCTTGAATGATCTCTCATTCAAGTCCATGAGCATAATGTAGAGTCCAGAATGAGTTGTTTCTAAAAACTAATTCCTAAATAAACCTCTAACGTTCGGCTGGACTGCAAAAAATTTAAACAACAAAAATAGCATTAAACAATTGAGATAGAACATTAAAATAAAAAAAAAAACAAATTTTCATCCAAGCACTGAGGTTTGGGTATCACCGAAACCCAACCTCTAAAAAGACTAGCTCATACCCATAAGAGTTGAGCTCAAAACAGAAATGAAACAAGAGGAAAATAACAATTTAAAACTAAAATCAAATGCTACTGTAAAACTAAAAATAAAATAGACTCTAAAGAAATATCAACCAAGAAGTAAGAGGAAGAAGACGAAGCCTAGAGGAGAGGTCCCTTGCTCCTTTTATGTCAGCTCCTCTGCATGCAATAACTCTAAAAACCCTTGGATCATCTTCCACGTGGCTCCTCTCACACAATGAGATCAATCAACGCATGTGAACCTTTCCATTCCACGCTCGCTTCGCACTATCAACATAACTACCTAAGATTCACAAAATAAATAGATATTATTCTTTATGTGTGGCTGGTTTGATTTGTGGGTTTGGTGGACTGATTGGGATTAGTTGCTTACTGGCTCCTTAAGTTTGGAAGTGTTTTTCCCAAATATGTCTTACGTTAGCCATCTCTTCTTTCTTCAATTTTTTCTTTTTCTATTGCTCACTCGGGCTCTTTTATGTGGAATTGCAAAGTCCAGCCTACTTTCTTTTTTCTTCTTCTTTGCTTTGGGAAGTCTTAATATGTGGGCCTGAAAATCAAAAATAAAACCCATTAGCATTTAACTCAACAACATTATAACTCAATGTAATTGGGGTTAGTATTAACACAAAAAATATTCTTTTTTTTTACATTTTCATATCAGAAACCATATGTTTTAAGTCACATTTGATGGACTTATCAGTGGCCATGCACATTCTGCTACGTGTCTACACCGAACTCGCCGGGTGTTATAGTAAGTTAAGTGGCGCGACATTTTGAAATTTTTTTATGCAAAATATGGCGTTCGGATAATTTTTTACAAAAAAATGTGACACTATAGTCGTTGTCCTTGTGATGCCAACTAGTTGGCGCTTTTTAGTTTTTTCTTTTATTCAAAAAAAAAAAAAAGTAATGTGATCTAAAGGTAGTGCAATAGTGCGTGGCATACACCTACAGGTTTGGTGTTTCCATGTAAAATAACGCCAGATGCATTGGTACTATCCATGTGTAACTGGAAAAAATAAAATAAAAATGACAGCGTGACAAAAAGGGAAGCAGTTTTGTAAATAATTTAAAAGAATCACAACTTGGTAAATTGCTGTACACATGGAGTGGGGATTGATAAAAAAGCCCATGTTTATTCCCATTAGCCCATCTTTTGTCACATGGGCCCCAAGATTAGCTTCTCCTATTGGGCTTGTGAATTTATTTTCATTTTAACACGAACTGTTGAATATTTACTGGATAATTCATCTTCGTAGAGAAGAAAAAAGCATACATTCACATTGCATACTAAAATTGGTTTATGTCTATTACAAAAAGAAAATAAAAAAATTAGTTTATGTTTATTTCTTATTCCCGTTAGCCCATAATTAAGTGCTTCCAGTTAATCGATGCAATATAGGTAGAGTCTATCAATAAATTTTCAATTGAGGCACAACTCAATGTTACAGATATTGATATATTCATTCATATTTAATTAATCCTTCATTTTGAAAAGAGAAATAAAAATTTAGAAATTACTACAACAATCTACTAAAATTACAATATATTTTATTTTCATAATCAGTCATTTGCAAATCTACGTAATTTTACTAGGACTGTGTCATACAAGGAGCGATTCTCCCAATATATATTATTATTTAGGACTGTAGTTAAATGGAAAAAAAAAAGCTCATTGTATTTGAAGAAATAATAATTGATAATAAAAAACACGTATAAACAAAAGGTTTTATAAGAATTATGTTATAGGAAAAATGATTATGTAATATTATAGAGATTCATTTTGCGTGCCTTAATTTTTTTTTTCTTCAAAAAATATAGGCCTACAAAATGTTATATGTGTAGGAAATTTTTGTGTGTCATATTGCATGATAAATGCAAACCCCATAAACAAACATGTGTCTCAAATTTTAATAGTAAATCTTTACTATAAATTATGTACTCTAAATAGTTTCCTTTTTGAAAACAACATTCTTTATTAATTGTTAGACACATCAGAAAAGTCATCTCCCAAAGACAATTATATTACACTAAATATCCATTTAATGTTATTAAACTCGACCCGATTATTGACCCGGTCAAGGTACTGGATCAGTGGGTCAGTGATTCAACCGCATGACCCGGTGAATATATATAAATTTATAATTTATATTAAAAAATAATAAATATATTTAAATACTTATAAAAATAATTTCAATTTCAAATATTATCTTTTTTTTTGGTAAATAAATATTCTAACTTTATTAGTAATTAATATTAAATTTGTATTCCAAAACAAAAAATATCATATTTTAAATATAATTTAATGTAATAATTTTTTCAAAAAGCTGTAGTTTGCAAAAGAATGTTGCATTTGAGAATAGAATAAATTACTCCTTTCACTGTAACAAACAATAAACGCAATTCAGTATAATTCATTTTCCAATACATTGTAATAAATGCAAAGTACAAAAATCATTGGTCGGTCAGAGAAAGAAACCACTATTTCACTCGTACAGCCCCAATTTTGTTTCTAGCACGCTATCTCTTTTTTGAAAATAACATTGTCTCTCTTTCTTCTCTTTTTTACTTTTTGAAAATAGCTATTGTATTGTCTCTTTATCTTCTGCTTCTTCTTTGCCATGGTTGTTACAGTGGCCAAGGCGTTCAAGTATCAACAAGTTCAAGCTTCTTCTTTGCCATGGTTGTTACAGTGGCCAAGGCGTTCAAGTATCAACAAGTTCAAGCTTCTTCTTCTTCGGCTGTTCATCGCCTCCGCCGCTTCTGCACCGATCAGATCTCTGGCGAGACATCTGTACCACCATGTGGCCTTCCTTGGTGCACTCCTTTGTCGGTCAAGTCATCTCCACATCCCGGCGGCCACCGTTCCATTTTCTCCGACGTTTTTTCTTTCCTTTTGTGGTTTATTTTTGACCTACCAAGTCACCGGTTTATTCCGATTCACACCGGGTCACAGCGATTTGTTTGCATGTCCTATCTACTCCTTTACCCGGACCGGTCACATGACCGGTTTATCGGTTTCTGGTTTGACTCGGCAGGTCCGGTCCAGTTTTCATAACACTGCATCTATGAGGGATAGTACGAGGATCGGTTCATTTCATTGACTATTTATCCATAATTAATGTAGTTTAAGAGGGCCAGTGATGTGCCTCTGACAAGTGTAGTTTTCTGGGTTAAAATTGATAAGAATTGATTCATAAAATAGCAACTTATATATATATATATATATATATTTGCTAATTATATTGATTCTTTCTTTTCAATTATACTTCTCACCTAGTGATTGTATTTATACAGGTAAAAGGAGTGAAAACTACAAATTATTAAAGGGTGTAGATGCAAGTCCATAATTCCAGAAATATGGCGCGGACCGGCACCACATTGGCGCGAACCCGTGTCGGTTTACGAACTTTGCAGCGAAGTCAGTAAAGTGGCGCTAAGTAGCACCAAAGTGGCACCACTTAGCGCCAAACCAAGACAAAAATATGTGCAGAATCATGGCGCTAATTGGCGCCCAAAGTGAAGAAGAATGGCGCCAATTAGCGCCCCAAAGAAAGAGGAATGGCGCAAAATAGCACCACTATGGCGCCGTTTTACGAACTTTCAATACCGGCTTTTGCAATAGGCAGTAGCACCGCGCTGACTAGCGCCACACCGGTGCCAACTGGCGTCAGTTTGCGGGATGGATGTACCGTGTTTTCGTAACAACATTTTTGGAAAGAAAGAAATATATTATAAATAGTCCCTTTTACAAAATTAGGGCATTCTCAGGTCTGGATACTTGGAGAGGAAATGAGGCAGCTGTGGAGTTTTTCGCGTTCTTCGTTCTTCATCTTCTTCTTTGTATTTTCTTTCTCTTTTATTTTAGTTTATGTTGAATTTTAGATCAGCGATCATGATGTTGATTGGCTAGATCTTTTTATTGTAGTCAGGGTCACGATCCATATGTGAACGCTTGATACAAATGATTGGTTTATGATTTTTGATTTATATAATTATTTTTATCATTACTCTGCGCGAATTTGATATCTTCTTTGTTAGAATTGATCAATCTGATAGTTGGGGATATTCTGAGGATCAAAACCCTATATAGGAATATTGGGGTTTTGCTCTCGAAAGGAGGTAAGATAACGATCTGTATGCGTGCTAGGAATAAATGTTTATCTGATTGCAGATGCTTAAATTATCGCGTCCATTGCTTGATCCCATGAGAAACATTGCAAGGAATTGGGGTTCCTCATGGGATTAAAGGGTTAACCTTGCAAGGAATTGAGAATTAACTATTAAATATTTTTTAGATGATAATTTATCTGAGTGATTTTATAGATGATTATTGTAAATCAATCCGGAGTAAAAAACAGAGATCATTTGGTGAATGAATCCTGGCTACAATGCTTTTCTTATCCTTTTTACAAATCACTTATCATTTTTATTGTTTTATTTCCCAAAACAAAAATATAAAAATAAGTCTTTTATTTTCAGATTTCAATTTCCATCAAATTGACAATATTTGTCACAACCCTATTTGAATCCTTCCATTTTTAAGAAAAAATTTAATTGATATTAGATCCCAATTCCTGTGGAGACGAACTTTTCTTATCATTATATTACTTGTGCGATCGGTATACTTGCCGGAGAGCAACAACCAGCTATTAATATACTATTATTGGAAAAAAAATTATTTTTATATTCCAGTTCATTGCTTTGTGATTAGTTTAATTTGATAGGGTCCTGGGATTAAGACTTTAAATTTTTCCCAAAGACGATAATAGGGAGGATCGAACACAAGCTCTCACCCCTTCTGTTTTCTAATACCAACTGAGCTACCATCATTTGATTTTTGTCATGCTTCCTTCCTCCACCCGCCCCTCCTCTCTAATGAAAATTCTCTATGGCTTTGTTTGGGAGTTTAGAGGGGAGGGGAAGGAAAAGGATCCAAGGGAGAAAAAATTAAGGGATATTCTCTTCCCTTGTTTGAGAGTTAAAAAATTGATAACGGAGAAAAAATAGAGGGTTAATGAGATATTTTTACCATTTTACCATTTTTAAAATTAGTATAATTATTATATTTATAAACTAAATTAAATTTAAAACTTCTAACAAAATTATTTATTTACTTTTCACAACACTAAAAAAGATCATATTTTCGATGAAATTTCTACGTTGCAAACTACGAAAATTTCGGCACAAAATTATTTTTTCGTTGAAATAGTTTTCGTCGAAAAATGACGGAACATTTTCCTCGATGAAAATTTTTACAAATTTTTTTTCGATGAAATTTAGTTTCCGTAAAAATTTTTGACGAAAATGATTTCCTCCATCAAATGCTTTAAACGAAAAAAGAATTTCGTCACAAAAATTAATGGAAAGTTTTCCGTTCAAAATTTCGATGAAAATGTGTTTTGACGAAAATTTTAAAGAAATTTTGGTTTGTCAAAATTTTTGAGGGAAATGTTTCATTCGAAACTTTCGACGAAATACTTTCGTCGTTGCAAAGGACGAGAATTTCATCAAAAAATATTTTTTGGTCGGAATACTTTTCGTCGAAAATCGACGGAATTTTTTCTTCGATGAAAATATATACAAAAACAAATTTGTGATGAAATTTATTTCGTCAAGAGTTTTGACGAAAATGATTTCCTCCATCAAATGCGTTAAACGAAAAAAGAAATTCGTCAAAAATTTTGACTGAATGTTTTTCATTCAAAATTTCGATGGAAATATGTTTTGACGAAAATTTTGACGAAATTGTTTTGTCAAAATCTTTGAGGGAGATGTTTCATTGGAAACTTTTGACGAAATTTAGATTCTTCTGTAAAGAGTTTTGACAAAATGTTTTATCCATCAAAATTTTTAATCGAAATATTTTTCGTCAAAAGTTTTTATGAAAAATTTCTGTTGAAACTTTTTGATAGAAATGTGTTCCGTCGAAAATTTTGATGGAAATATTTTTATCAAAAAATTGACGAAAATATTTTCAATAGAAAAATTTCGATGAAATTTTATTTCCTTAAATTTTTTTACGGAAAACTTTTTTGTCAAGAATTTTATCGGAAATGTTTCCGTCAAAAGCTTTTAACAAAATTTAAATTCTGTAAAGAATTTTGATGAAAGTCTTTACTGTTAAAAATATTCGATGGAAATGTGTTTCGTTGAAAATTTTGATAGAAATAATTTTCGTCACAAATTTCACTGAATATGTTTTTTTTTGTGAAATATTTTGACGAAATTTTGATTCTGTAAAGAATTTAGACAAAAAAAATCTGTCAAAATTTTTTGCAGAAATCTTTTTTGTTTCAAATTTTGATGGAAATATTTTTCGTCGAAAACTTTTGCGAAAATTTTTTATGCAAATATTTTTCGTAAAAAATTTAGACGTAATTGTTTTACGTCGAAGCTTTTCGGTGGAAATTTGTTTCGTCAAATTTTGGACGGAAATATTTTCGTTGAAAGTTTCAACGTAATTTAGATTCCATCAATTGTTTTGACTGAATTTTTTTCCGAAAAAAATTTATGTTAGTGTTTATGACAAAATCTGGTTCTGTTTCTAATTTCGTCATTAGTTTTAACAATTTTTTTGTTATTTATATGATTTTCATCAAAAATTTCATCACTATTTTTGACGAACTATTTTTCATCGATAAATCCTGTCGGTATTTGAGACTTTTCTAATAATGTCACGTTTAAAAATGATTCACATTTACGTAGCATTCACATTTTAATGCTAAGGGTATATAAGTAATTTTTAATATTGCCCCAATCAATCCCCCATATTGGGGGAACTTTAATTTTAAGAAGAATGAGGGGTTTGAAGGGTTTAGTAAAAATCCTCAATCCCCCCCTCAATTTTTTAAAGGGGGTTATTAATCTTATATTGCATAGGATGAGTATCTTATGTGGGAGAAACAAAGTTGTGGGACCCACAATTTAAAAAAAAGAAAAAGAAAAAAGAAAAAGAAAAAGTGAGCACAAAATTCTATGGATGTGTAACATGAGATACTAGTCTTATGTGACATAAGACTAATATTTCCCTTTTTTAAACTCACAAATAAGGGGAGGACTTACTAAAACCCTCATTTTCCTTTCTTCCACTCTTAAAACCAACTCCCAAACAAATCCTAAATAGTTTCACGTATAAGAGAGAGAGAAAAAACAAGCGAACCCCACCTACTATTTCATGGACATATGAATCCTATATTTTAATGTAAAATATTTGTCCTTTTAAATAACACAACTTATGTCATTTCACTCTCACAAAGAGATGAGATCCACATATTTATTTATTTTTTGTTCACTCTCTCTCCGATGATCTATCTCTTTTTTTCATTTAAAATGACATAACTTTACATCTTTTAAGATGAGAGACAGTCTTAATTGTTTTCTTCATAGGCATATTTTAACTTATTCTTGCAAGCAACGTACAATGGCTTGTGGACCGTGGTTACCAAATCCTACTTTAATTACAAATAAACGTTTACACTTTACACTTCGTCAATTTGTCTAATTAATTGCCATATGGAGCCACCAAAGAGTAGAAAAATTCCCACTGGACACAAGAATAAGAGTTACAGTTGAGCCCGAAGAGAAGTGTTCAACGGCAGACAACTTCAACTACTACCTATTCATGTAGAATACAAATACACGCTTTTTGTTTGACAAAGTGAACCCTTAATCTCATTCTCACCCTTTCCAAATCATAAGTTTCCCATCCTATAAATACATTCGCTTGAGCATATGTTTTCTCATTCTAGCTCCTCCTAATTAATTAGTAAACAACAACATCAAATACCACTCTCTTCCTTGTCCTGTGCTTAAATTAATTAGTTATAACATTCAATCTCCTGAGTTTCCCACAAAATAGTGGATAGTGCTCCAAACATGCAGCTAATAATGGTTTCAAGCTTGGTTATGATCATTCTGTCTATTTCATCATTGGGCTCAGCAACACTGCAGGTGGGTTTCTATAGCTCCACATGTCCATCTGCTGAGGCAATTGTCAGAAGAGCAGTCAACAAAGCAATTTCTCTCAACCCTGGCATAGGTGCTGGTCTTATTAGAATGCATTTCCATGATTGCTTTGTGAGGGTAAGTTCACTGTTTAAATATATAACATTTCAACTTGTGACTATGTAATAGGTATGCAAGTGTCTAACATTACTATGTCCTCTTCTCTGTCAATATATATAAATATAAACAGGGTTGTGATGGTTCAGTGTTACTTGCATCCACATCGGGTAACCCAGCAGCTGAGAGAGACAACTTCATAAACAATCCAAGCTTACGTGGGTTTGAAGTGATTGAGGATGCTAAGTCCCAATTAGAGTCAGCATGTCCTCACACAGTCTCATGTGCTGACATTATCGCTTTTGCAGCTCGAGACTCTGCTCTCAAACTTGGTGGCATTAACTACGACGTTCCATCAGGACGCAGAGATGGTCGCGTATCCATCGGTGATGAAGTGCCACAAAATTTACCAGCACCAAGCTTCAATGTTGATCAACTTATTTCCAATTTTGCAAGAAAAGGGTTGTCAGCAGATGAGATGGTGACACTTTCAGGAGCCCATTCAATTGGTGTATCACACTGTTCGTCTTTCTCTAAACGCCTATACTCATTCAATGACACATATGCTCAAGATCCCTCTATGGATCCTTCATATGCTGCATGGTTGAAAACAAAGTGTCCGCAACCATCGAGCAACACAGACCCAACGGTGGCACTTGATGCCGCAACGCCAATCCGATTGGACAACAAGTACTATAAGGGAGTGATAAACCATCGTGGGTTATTGACATCGGATCAGACATTGTGGAGCAGCGAATCAACAAGGGAAATGGTAATAAGCAATGCTAATTATAATTATAATTATAATAATAATTATAATAATAATAAAAATGGAGCAAGTAATTGGGCTTGGAAGTTTGCAGAGGCAATGGTCCACATGGGTTCTATAGATGTCCTAACTGGCTCAGATGGCGAGATCAGGACAGATTGCAGCTTTGTTAATCGACAATAGTTACTCTTATGAAAAACAAGAGTTAATTTCTTCCAGTTAAATTGCATATATTTCTTTTTCTTCAAGTGTTTATGATTTATGGACAAAAGGATGCTTAATTACTTCATTCTTTGAATTTTGTAATAATTGAAGTTTTCAGCCTTGACAATTCAAGTGTAAATCTCACTAGGATGTATTTCTTGATCTGTCGTTACCTCGCCATTTTACTTTTGTTTTTTTATTTATTGCTAAGAAAAATTTGCGTACTTATATGGTGGAATCATTAAAAGTTTCCATCTTCTCTTGCTTTGGTTGTACATGATTCTGTTCCATTTGACTTGGTGAAAAAAAAAAAATTCAAAAATCAAAAAGGCCTTTTCAAAGAAATCTATATTATTGAAAAAGAATTATGCTTTCAAACACTCAAGTGCATATGTTGATGTAAACGGCCGTAGGTGATTAGCTAGAGTTATATTTTAGGGACTTATCATTTCGATGTCCAAGTCAATGATTTTGAGTTTGTCGTGGAAGAATGTGCACATTGTAAGAAAAAATAGATTTAGGATTACGTGAAATTAGCATATCAAAGGTTTAGACTTATTTATTGAAGACATAATTTTTGGTTTTTCAAAAGGTTGTCTTATTCTATGTAGCACCGAAGACACGGGACAATATGACACGTCCGACACGTTAATTTTAAAAAATATTAGATTTCGGCACGTTAGGACACGTTTTGATATTAAATAATAATTTTAATTTATGTAGTGTATATGATATTTAATATTCAATAATTTAACCAAAAAAATGAAACTAAACTTAAAATATTCATCAATTTTGTAAATAAACATAAGATATCTCAAATATTTATATTAAATGGTAATCGTAATCAAATGAATCTAATAGTTGGAACTAAAAACTCAACGCAACGCAACCTTTGAACTTTTTTTGAATTTATATAACGCGTGGTGGAGTGTCGGGGAGTGTCAAAAGGATGTCTTGTCGGTGCTTCATAGGTCTTGCTTGCTCCGACATTCCTCTAAGGTTTGAAGGACTAGAATCTTCCTCTATAATTTATATCACTCCCTGTTCACAACTATTTATAGGGAAAGTTGTAGATCGATTGTTTTCCAATTTACCGTGAATGTAGTGGAGACCTAACCAAATTTATTAACACTAGTCACCTTCCCATCATAAGCATATGATTAGTCCTATATTGTTTTTCGTATCTGTCAATGTTACAAATATTCAAACACAAGCAAAAGGATATGTTAATGAAGCGGTCTGTATACTGCACCCCTATATAGTTCTTGACTTAACCAATATTTATTAAAACAAGAAAAATTACAATTGATTACAGCCCACAATAATTACAAAAATTCTAGCATTCTCCCACTTGAGAAAAATCATTTGTATAATTTTAATTTTAAAAGAATACAAATTATTTGAAAGTGACTCTTTGACTAAGGACTAATTTTTGTAATGTGATAACATTTTAAGAAAAAACACGATACGATATGCGATATTAGAATATGACTCTATCTAATTAAAGTCAAACAATAATGAATCAGACAGTAATTGCATACATTATTGATGTAAGACCTTCTATTGTAACAAATGTCATTAATTTGACTCTATCAACCAGTCTTTAATGTGAAGTATAGTATAATAACCCTAACCTGTGAAATGAATAATTAAAAAAAAAATTGTGATAAAAATGGAATAATTGGGTTTAAAATCTAATTTTGAGATTTTAGAAACTTTTGGGAAAAATGTGAATAGTAAAATATCGCTGTAAAAATGCAAGAGTGCAAATTTTACTGAAAACTTGGAAATAAGTTAGTGAGAGTTTATTTAGTGACATTGGTGAATTTTAGAATTGTGATTACATGATAAAATTATGGGTTAATGAAGGTTTAAGAGAGGGGGAAAATAGTAATTTTCTATATGTGAAACTTTGACCAAAGTCGGAGCCCTATTTAATCTAGATTAAATCATCACTAAGACACATTAATTTAAGTTCCTTCTCCTTCTTGAAACACCAAGACAAACGGAGGAGCCATAACCATAAACCTTGTTTTTGTAACTTTTGATTTACTTAACCAAATCACTTGAGGTTTGAATGAAAAATGCTTATAATCCTTAGGAGAGTAAAACCTATAATTTAGAATCCATCAAAAGGCCTTGTGTGAAGAGATGCTCCCTTGTGAAAGTGGCAAAAATTCCATGGTTCATGAGCTTGGAGGGTGCATTGGTTGCTTTGATGGTTGAAAAACACTCTTAGGATCATTATGAGTTGATTCAAGGTAAGAAACCCCCTCTTTATTTAAGTTTCATGGAGATAAAAAATTGAAGTTATCATGGAAAATGTGTGTGAGTTGATGATGTTGGGTTGTGATTGAGACTTAACCTATGTTAGAAAGAATGCTTAGAAGCTAAAATGATTGGTGAAAAATGGTTTAAATACTCACTTTGGTCACTTTGAGTTTGGACCGAAAATCTCGCATCAAAAAGTGCTGAAAAAGTGCCAAATTTTATAATAAAATGGTCATTTTTAGGCTGACTTTGGGAGAGCATTTCTGCTTCCACAAAGGTCTAATGGGGACGTACCATATATCATTTTTAAGCTTGAGATGTCATCTATTTTGTGTCAAAATTTGGTAGAAATTGAACCTACTTAGCGACCTGTAGACACATTTGAGTGGAGACTGCCCAGATGGCCTTGCACAGGGGGCTGTTCGGGTCCATCATGTCTTGTATAAATTGTTTCTCCCTTAATTCTTACTCAAATTAGGCTCATGATATGTCAAATCTTAAGATCATTTTTGGCGTGGATTGGTTGTCCAGAAACTGTGTGACGATTGATTGTTGTGCAAAGAAAATGGTGATGTCTCCTTGTGATTCCCCTACCAGTTCTTTTCCTTATTTATCAGTGCTTCAGGAAAGAAAGGCCTTGAGAGCAGGGGCATATGGCTATTTCATGTTGGGAGGTTTGGTGAGTGGGACACAAGAGGATATTACCGGCATTCCTGTGGTGAGGGAATTCCTTAAGGTGTTTCCTGAGGATATTCTTGAGTTTCCGCCATAGTGAGAGATAAAGTTCTCCATTGATCTTCTACCTGGTGTGGGGCCTATTTCATTAGCTCCATACTGGATATCTGCACCTGAGTTAGCGGAATTGAAGAAGCATATTGAGGATCTTTCCGCGAAGAACTTCATCCGACCTAGTGTGTCTCCATGGGGAGCACCGGTCATTTTTGTCAAGAAGAAAGATGGGAGCATTCGATTGTGCATCGATTACAGGCAGTTGACAATGTGACAATCAGGAACAAGTATCCCCTCCCACGTATTGATGATCTTTTGATCAACTCAGGGGTGCTTGCTTGTACTCGAAGATTGATCTTTGGTTCGGATACCATCGGATCCGGGTTAAGATCATTTTGGGCATGGATTGGTTGTCCAGAAACTCTGTGATGATTGATTGCCGTGCAAAGAAAATGGTGATGTCTCCTTCTGATTCCCCTATCAGTTCTTTTCCTTATTTATCAGTGCTTCAGGCAAGAAAGACCTTCAAAGCAGGGTTATATGGCTATTTCATGTTGGGAGGTTTGGTGAGTGGGATACAAGCGAATATTACCGGCATTCTTGTGGTGAGGGAATTTCTTGACGTGTTTCCTGAGGAGATTCTTGAGTTTTTGCCATAGGGAGAGATAAAGTTATCCATTGATCTTCTACCTGGTGTGGAGCCCATTTCATTAGCTTCATATCGGATGTGTCCACCTGAGTTAACGAAATTGAAGAAGCATATTGAGGATCTTTCTGTGAAGAACTTCATCCGACGTAGTGTGTCTCCATGGGAAGCACCAGTCATTTATGTCAAGAAGAAAGATGGGAGCATGCGATTGTGCGTCGATTACAGGCAGTTGAACAAGGTGACAATCAAGAACAAGTATCCCCTCCCACATATTGATGATCTTTTTGATCAACTCAAGGGTGCTTACGTGTAATCGAAGATTGATCTTCAGTTCAGATAACATCGGATCCGGGTTAAGCCGGAGGATATTCCGAAGATCGTGTTTTGTTCAAGATACGACCATTATGAGTATTTGGTGATCCCGTTTGGACTCACCAATGCTCGGGCAGTATTCGTGAATTACATGAACCGTATTTTCGAGCCGTACTTAGATAGATTTGTGATTGTCTTCATTGAAGACATTTTGATTTACTCCAAGAGCGAGGAGATGTATGAGGAGCACTTGAGGATTGTACTGCAGGTACTGAGGGACAAGAAACTTTATGCAAAGCCTTCGAAGTGTGAGTTTTGGCTCACTTCAGTGAAATTTCTTGGGATGTCATTACTGCAAGAGGAGTGGCAGTAAACCCAAACAAAATAGAGGCAGTATTGAATTGGGAGAGAGTCAAAATAGTTACAGAAGTGAGGAGTTTCTTGGGATTTGCATGCTACTATAGGAGGTTCATTGAGGGATTCTCCAAGATGGTGTTGCCAATTTCTCATCTTACTCTGAAGGATAGTCCATTTGTGTGGACTCACGAGTGTGAGGAATGCTTTCAGGAGTTGAAGAAAAGATTGACAACTGCACTAGTGTTGATCCCTCCTGATCCTGCGGAGCAGTTTGAGATATATTGTGACGCTTCCAAGAAGGGGCTAGGTTGTGTGTTGATGCAGACTTGTAGAGTTGTTGCTTATGCATCAAGGCAGTTAAAGCCGGATGAGGAGAACTACCTGACTCATGATCTAGAGTTGGCTGCTATTGTTTTTGACTTTAAATTTTGAAGTATCATAAGAGTAATCAAGCCAGTTCTATATTGTGAAGCTAATCAAACCAGTTCGAGAAGCCACACCTGCACAAGGGGATCATCTCAAATCTGCGCTACAAGAGGTAATCTTCTATTTTTACTTTTACCTTTTGAGTAATTTTTCTTAGCCACATTTTTATCCCTTAACTGTCATTTTTAACTCATTTTTCATCAAATGTAACTTTAATTCATTTACTTATAAGCTAGGGTCATTATACTATTACACTAAAACGATGACAATCTAATACATTCCAAACCACATGCAACTGTCTTCGCACTTTCGCAGACTAAATTATGCCCAAAACAAGATATCTCTCCAAATCATGAATTTTTTTGCTCCATGCCTACACGTGTTGTCGCTCCAAATATTGTGTTTTCCTTCTCAATGCTCGCATATTTTGTCGCTTCAAATTAGAGTCATGGGATTTTTTCCTTGTTTTGGAGTTTTGCCCACGTTATTACTTTTATTATCTCTTTGTTATTTTTTTTATTGGTCAAAGTTATTATTGAAAAATTAACATTGGTTTAAATTCAAAAGTTTTATATAACTCAATTCACGCCACTATTTAGTTCATCTAGGACCAATAAGTTCATAAAATTGAGCTCAAATTTACTACATGAATGCTATCGTAGAATGCTCTAGTATCAGTAGTTTAGTTATGGAAATCTTAGATAAAGAGCTATAACATTTTTTTATGTCAAGACCTACAAAATATGTGCTATCGCGGAATTCAATCTAGTCTTAATATTTTTTTTTCTTCTTTTTTATTTTTATTTAATTTATATTTTTTTAAATAAATAATTATTTTTAAATGAGTTAACTTGCTATCCTTGAAAATAGGATGGATTCACCTTTCTAACTCATTTTACCCGGGGTTTACATCTATCATGTCACATGACACCAACAACTTTCCTACACACATAACATTTTGTGAAAAAAACTAATACGCAAAACGAATCTCTATAACATTACACTTTCTATAACTCTTATAAAACCTTTTTACCAAAATATATATTACCTTATTTTTATTAGAATGGTGATGGGTCACAACGGTTGTACCCGCCACCCTAACTTTAGCACCCTGCACATGTTTATTAAAATAAAATAAAAAATGTTGCAATTGGACATTGACATAAACAAAAAGTAAAAGAAGCATGAACCTGAAAACAGAGATGATGTTGAACGGTGTTTTGTTCATTACTTTGACCATTTCTCCAATATTATGGTGCCACACGAGGGCAAGTTGTAGTTATAGAAAGTTTATTTAATTCCTTTGTAAATAAATTTCAAGACTTAATCAAAGTGTACTAGTTAAAGGCAACATGCAGCCACCACCAAAAGAGAAGAAAAATTCCCAATGGACTCAAGCTGATATAGGCACACTCTTTTTCCAGAAGTCAATATGATATATGGACACAAGAATGAGAGTTACAGTTGAGCCCGAAGAGAAGTGTTCAACGGCAGACAACTTCAACTACTACCTATTCATGCAGAATACAAATACGCGCATTTTGTTTGACAAAGTGAACCCTTAATCTCATTCTCACCCTTTCAAAACCATAAGTTTCCCATCCTATAAATACATTCGCTTTAGCATATGTTTTCTCATTCTCCTCCTAATTAATTAGTAAACAACAACATCAAATACCACTCTCTTCCTTGTCCTGTGCTTAAATTAATTAGTTATAACATTCAATCTCCTGAGTTTCCCACTGCCATTTAGCAATAACAACACAATAGTGGATAGTGCTCCAAACATGCAGCTAATAATGGTTTCTAGCTTGGTTCTGATCATTCTGTCTATTTCATCATTGGGCTCAGCATCACAGCAGGTGGGTTTCTATAGCTCCACATGTCCATCTGCTGAGGCAATTGTCAGAAGAGCAGTCAACAAAGCAATTTCTCTCAACCCTGGCATAGGTGCTGGTCTTATTAGAATGCATTTCCATGATTGCTTTGTGAGGGTAAGTTCACTGTTTAAATATATAACATTTCAACTTCTGACTATGTAATTGGTATGCAAGTGTCTAACATTACTATGTCCTCTTCTCTGTCTATATATATGTAAACAGGGTTGTGATGGTTCCGTGTTACTTGCATCCACACCGGGTAACCCACCTGTTGAGAGAGACAACTTCATAAACAATCCAAGCTTACGAGGGTTTGAAGTGATTGAGGATGTTAAGTCCCAATTAGAGTCAGCATGTCCTCACACAGTCTCATGTGCTGACATTATCGCCTTTGCAGCTCGAGACTCTGCTCTCAAACTTGGTGGCATTAACTACGACGTTCCATCAGGACGCAAAGATGGTCGCGTATCCATCGGTGATGAAGTGCCACAAAATCTACCAGCACCAACCTTCAATGTTGATCAACTTATTTCCAATTTTGCAAGAAAAGGGTTGTCGGCAGATGAAATGGTGACACTTTCAGGAGCCCATTCAATTGGTGTATCACACTGTTCTTCTTTCTCTAAACGCCTATACTCATTCAATGACACATATGCTCAGGATCCCTCTATGGATCCTTCATACGCTGCATGGTTGAAAACAAAGTGTCCGCAACCACCGAGCAACACAGACCCAACGGTGGCACTTGATGCAGCCACACCAATTCGATTGGACAACAAGTACTATAAGGGAGTGATAAACCATCGTGGGTTGTTGACATCGGATCAGACATTGTGGAGCAGCGAATCAACAAGGGAAATGGTAATAAGCAATGGTAATTATAATTATAATTATAATAAAAATGGAGCAAGTAATTGGGCTTGGAAGTTTGCAAAGGCAATGGTCCACATGGGTTCTATAGATGTGCTAATAGGCTCAGATGGCGAGATCAGGACAGATTGCAGCTTTGTTAATCGACAATAGTTACTCTTCTGAAAAAACAAGAGTTAATTTTTTCCAATTAAATTGCA